>LGRX02016646.1:0-12860 GCA_001247695.2 Cymbomonas tetramitiformis
CGACGCAGGCGCTACCTCAGCAGCTAGCACCAGCGCTGCCCCACGAGCGGCCCCGACAGGCGCTGCTCCCGCGGTCGACGCAGCCGCTGCCCCCGCTGCCGACGCTGCCGACGCAGGCGCTACCTCAGCAGCTAGCACCGGCGCTGCCCTACGAGCGGCCCACGCTGGCGCTGACCCCGCTGCCGATGCAAGCGCTGCCCCCGCTGCCGCCGCAGGCGCTGCCTCAGCAGCTAGCATCCGTGCTGCCCCAGCTGCAGCAGCCCACAGCAGCAAGCTGCCTCAGCAGCAGCACAGAGCCCCAGCCATCACCGGAGCTGCCACAGCAGCCCACTTCGGAGCTGACCCAGCAGCCAGCGCAGGTGCTGCCCCGTCAGCCCACACCGGTGCTGCCCCACGAGCAGCCCACGCCGGCGCTGTCGCACAATCAGCCCACTTCGGAGCTGACCCAGCAGCCAGCGCAGGTGCTGCCCCGTCAGCCCACACCGGTGCTGCCCCACGAGCAGCCCACGCCGGCGCTGTCGCACAAGCAGCCCACTTCGGAGCTGACCCAGCAGCCAGCGCAGGTGCTGCCCCGTCAGCCCACACCGGTGCTGCCCCACGAGCAGCCCACACCGGTGCTGCCCCACGAGCAGCCCACACCGGTGCTGCCGCACGAGATGCCTACGCCGGAGCTGCTGCCGGAGCTACAGCAGCCCACTTCGGAGCTGACCCAGCAGCCAGCGCAGGTGCTGCCCCGTCAGTCCACACCGGTGCTGCCCCACGAGCAGGCCACGCCGGCGCTGTCGCACAAGCAGCCCACTCCGGAGCTGTCTCAGCAGTCTTGCGCAGCATCCATCGGCTGTCCGCCTGATGATCCAACAGCATCACGTATTTCTGCTCCGGATATTGCGGCGCCACCCAGAGGGGTGCTACTGTCCGCAACTTCATCCGAGTTGTCGGCTATGGAAGACGATGCTTTCTGGGCTGCAGTGGATGCGATTCTTGAGGAATCGCCGGACTCACAGGAGGAGGATGACGATGATGTGTTCTGGGATCGCGTTGATGAGAACATCGCTTGCGCGGCGGCGGCGTCCGTAGCATTACCTCTGGGAGGGCCTTCCGCTGTTGCTAACATGCATGGTGTGCATGTCCGAATGGTGCAAAGCGACCCGAGGCCGACGCAACCGCTGCCCCCGCGGTCGACGCAGCCGACGCAGGCGCTGCCTCAGCAGCTAGCACCGGCGCTGCCCCACGAGCGGCCCCGGCAGGAGCTGCTCCCGCGGTCGACGCAGCCGCTGCCCCACGAGCGGCCTCGGCAGGCGCTGCTCCCGCGGTCGACGCAGCCGACGCAGGCGCTGCCTCAACAGCTAGCACCGGCGCTGCCCCACGAGCAGCCCACACCGGAGCTGCCCCATGAGCGGCCCACGCCGGTGCTGCCACAGCGGCCCACTTCGGAGCTGACCCAGCGGCCCACGCAGGTGCTGCCCCGTCAGCCCACACCGGAGCTGCTCCATGGGCAGCCCATGCCGGTGCTGGCACAGCGGCCCGCTTCGGAGCTGGCCCAGCGGCCCACGCAGGTGCTGCCCCGTCGGCCCGCACCGGAGCTGCTCCATGGGCAGCCCACGCATGCGCTGCCTTCGCTGCCAATGCAGGCGCTGCCCCCGCTGCCGACGCAGGCGCTGCCTCAGCAGTTAGCACCTGCACTGCCCCAGCGGCGGCGCGGAGCTGCAGCTGCCCACAGTAGTGAGCGGCCCCAACAGCAGCACGGAGCTGCAGCTGCCCACGGTAGTGAGCTGCCCCGGCGGCGGCGCGGAGCTGCAGCTGACCACGGCAGCGAGCTGGCCCAGCAGCAGCGCGGAACTGAGGCCGCCCACGGCAGCGAGCTGCCCCAGCAGCAGCACGGAGCTGCAGCTGCCACCGGCATTGAACCGCCCCAACAGCAACACGGAGCTGCAGCTGCCACCGGCATTAAGCCGCCCCAACAACGGCGCGGAGCTGCAGCTGCCACCGGCAGCAAGCTGCCCCAGCGGCGGTGCGGACCTGCAGCTGACCACGGCAGCGAGCTGGCCCAGCAGCAGCGCGGAACTGAGGCCGCCCACGACAGCGAGCTGCCTCAGCAGCAGCACGGAGCTGCAGCTGCTACCGGCATTGAGCCGCCCCAGCAGCGGCGCGGAGCTGCAGCTGCCACCGGCAGCAAGCTATCCCAGCGGCGGCGCGGAGCTGCAGCTGACCACGGTAGTGAGCGGCCCCAGCAGCAACGCGGAACTGCAGCTGACCACGGCAGCGAGCTGCCCCAGCAGCCAATGCCCGTGCTGCCACAGCAGCCATCACTGGAGCTGCCCCAGCAGCAGCACGGAGCTGCAGCTGTCCGCGGCAGCGAGCTGTCCCAGCAGCAGCACGCACGGAGCTGCAGCTGCCACCGGCATTCAGCTGTCCAAGCAACCGCGTGGAGATGTGGCCGCCCATGGCAGCGAGCTGCCCCAGTGGCAGCGCGGAGCTGCAGCTGACCACGGCAGCGAATTGCCCCAGCAGCGGCACGGAGCTGCAGCCGCCACCGGCATTGAGCCGCCCCAGCAGCGACGCGGAGCTGCAGCTGTCACCGGCATTCAGCTGCCCCAGCGGCGGCGCGGAGCTGCAGGTGCCCACGGTAGTGAGCTGCCCCAGCGGCGGCGCGGAGCTGCAGCTGTCCACGGCAGCGAGCTGCCCCAGCAGCCCACGCCGGTGCTGCCACAGCAGTCCACTTCGGAGCTGACCCAGCAGCCCACGCAGGTGCTGCCCCGTCAGCCCACACCGGCGCTGCCCCATGAGCAGCCCACGCATGCGCTGCCTTCGCTGCCGAGGCAGGCGCTGCCCCCTCTGCCGACGCAGGCGCTTCCTCAGCAGCCTTACGCACCCATCGGCTGGCCGCCCGAGGATCAGCGTCCGCAGACTGGCACAATGCCTATGTCTAGAGGCTGTACATCTGAGGCTCGGCCCCGGCAGCCAGGCATGGCCAAGAAGCAGCCCCTGCAGACCGGCGAGGTGTCCCATGGATGCATGGCTGAAGGCTGCATGGCCAAGACGCAGTCCCCACAGCCCGGCGAGGTGCCCCATGGCAGCATGGCTGATGGCTGCAGAGTTGAGGTGCAGCCCCGGCAGCCAGGCATGACCAAGAAGCAGTCCCTGCAGACCGGCGAGGGGTCCCATGTCTGCATGGCTGAAGGCTGCATGGCCAAGGCGCTGCCCTTGCAGCCCGGCGAGGTGCCCCATGGCTGCATGGCTGATGGCTGCAGAGTTCAGGTGCCGCCCCGGCAGCCTGGCAAGGTGCCCCCTGGCAGCATGGCTGCAGGCTGCATGGCCAAGGTGTTGCCCCCGCTGGCGACGCAAGCGCTGCCCCCGTGGCCGACGCAGGTGCTGCCCCCGCTGCCGATGCAGGCGCTGCCCTCGCTGCCGATGCAGGCGCAGCCCACACCGGAGTTGCCGCACGAGCAGCCCACGCCGGAGCTGTTGCACGAGCAGCCCACGCTTGCGCTGCCCCATGAGCAGCCCACACCGGGGCTGCCGCACGAGCAGCCCGTGCTGGCGCTGCCCCACGAGCAGCTCACACCGGCATTACCGCACGAGCAGCTCACACCGGCGCTGCCCCACGAGCAGCCCACGCAGGCGCTGCCCTCGCTGCCAAGGCAGGCGCTGCCCCCACTGCCGACGCAGGCGCTGCCTCAGCAGCTAGCACCCGCGCTGCCACAGCTGCAGCTGTCCACAGCAGTGAGGTGTCCCAGTAGCGGTGCGGAGCTGCAGCTGCCCACGGGAGATAGCTGCCCCAGCATCAGCACGGAGCTGCAACTGTCCACGGCAGTGAGCTGCCCTAGCAGCGGCGCGGAGCTGCAGCTGTCCACGACAGCGAGCTGCCCTAGCAGCAGCGCGGAGCTTTTGTTGCAGATGCCTACGGCAGCAAGCTGCCCCATCAGCGGCACAGAGTTGCAGCTGCCCACGGCAGAGAGCTGCCTCAGCAGCAGCACGGAGCTGCAGCTGCCCATGGCAGCGAGCTGCCCCAGCAGCGGCGTGGAGCTCTTGTTGCAGCTGCCCACGGCAGTGAGCTGTCCTATCAGCAGCGCGGTCCTGCGGCCGCCCACGACAGAGAGCCTTGTTGACTCAATAACTTATTATGGCCCTGCAGCTCCAGCAGCCTGCGGTGATACTGTCTTAACTGCCCACGGCCTTGCTTACTCAACAGCTCACAGCCTTGCAGCCCCAATAGAAGCCTGCAGCGGTGTCATCTTAGCTGCCCATGGCCGTGCTGACCCAGCAGTTCACAGTCTTGCAGCCTCAACTGCCTACGCCGGTGCTGTTTCAACTGCTCACGGCCTTGCTGCCCTAGCAGCCCAACACAGTCTTGCTGCATCAGCAGCCTGCAACAAAGGAGTTGCCTCATCAACTGCCCACAGCCATACTGCCCCAGCAGACTGCAGCAGCACGGCCCCGGCGGCCCACAGCCTCAGTGCTCCCGCGACTTGCGGACTATCGCAAGGGAGTACGCCGGAGGCGCTTGACTGCTGTGCGATGGATGCGGCTTTGGGTGGACGTATGAGGACTTCCTCTACCCAAATGGCAAATGGTACCCGATGGAACCGGAGCCAATTTTGATGCGGCCGCCCACGACAGCAAGATGCCCCACCAGCGGCGCGGAGCTGCAGCCGCCCACGGCAGAGAGCTGCCCCAACAGCAGCACGGAGCCGCAGCCGCTCATCACGGCAGCGAGCTGCCCCAGTAGCGGCGCTGAGCCGCCCACGGCAGCGAGCTGCCCCAGCAGCGGCGCTGAGCTGCGGCCGCCCTCGGCAGCGAGCTGCCCCAGCAGCGGCGCTGAGCTGCGGCCGCCCACGGCAGCGAGCTGCCCCAGCAGCGGCGCTGAGCTGCGGTCGCCCACGGCAGCAAGCTGCCCCGGCAGCAGTGCTGAGCTGCGGCCGCCCTCGGCAGCGAGCTGCCCCAGCAGCGGCGCTGAGCTGCGGCCGCCCACGGCAGCGAGCTGCCCCAGCAGCGGCGCTGAGCCGCGGCCGTCCACGGCAGCGAGCTGCCCCACTAGCGGCGCTGAGCTGCGGCCGCCCACGGTAGCGAGCTGCCCCAGCATCGGTGCTCCGCAGACAGCTCAGCACGAGCAGCCCGACGCAATGGTTGATGGTTCAGCAACTCAGGACGCAGGTGCAAGCGATGCTCCGCAGGCAGCCCAGCACATGCACCCCAGCGCGATGGCTGATGCCTCAGCATCCCACGACGCAGGCGCGAGTGCTACTCTGCAAACAGTCCAGCACGTGCAGCCCGACGCGAAGACTGGTGGCCCAGCAGCAGCCCTCAGCGCAAGTTCTTTGTTTCAACGGCCCACAACGCAAAGGACTCGCCAACTCTGCATCGACGAGCTCTTTTCACCTCTGGAGATGCATCAACGAGTCCCTGCAGATGTTTCATGCTGCCTGCTATGTGCCGCAACCGTGCCGCTGTGGCAAAACTGTGTCTCCGCTCTTCTTCCATGTAGGTGCTGGACAGGACGGGGCATATGCCATTGGCATTGTATCCTTGCGTGGTTGGATCTTGCCGGCACGTGTCCCCTTTGTAGACGACCATCGCATTTCCGCCAGACTCGTGTTTCTGATTGGTTGGTGACCACGACTTGGTCACTGGAGGACTTCTGAGAATACTACCCGTACGCGACGGAGCCGCAAGATACCGAGGCCTGCTAGCTTCGGGGCGCAGAGATTGCAGAAGACCTGCAAGCTGGGGAATTACCATCGTACCAATCTGTCTGAGCGTTGGCAGCGTGAGGCGGTGAGGGCCTTTGGAAAACCTAGCAAGCAGAAGGGGACCCAGAACCGAGGACTGGGGGGCACGGAACCCAAGAACCGAGAGCTTAGTAGCTCGACTCTTGTCACAAGTGCATGCTCAAACCTCAGACAATGTATATATATACGGGCCGGACAGCCTAGCGAGGACGTAGGCGCGCCTAAAAGGGGGGGAGAGTTGTACTAGGGTACATCACGAGTCAGTACGAGAGACAGGCGTGTCAGAATGACGAGTGACAGAAATGATGACAGTTACCAACCGGAAATGATGACAGTCACCAGCATGACACAGGTGACTGGCAGAATTGACAAAGGTGACCGACAGAAGTGACTGACTCAAATGTGACATTTGAATATCTGCACCTACAGCAGATCAGACTTGTGCTAGGGTAAGTCACGAGACAGAATGACGGCGTGTCAGAATGACGAGTGACGGGTACTATGACAGTCACCAATGACAGGCATTTATATGACCAGATGACGAGAGATCTGACAGAAATGACTGACAGAAATGCCTGACCCGAAAGTGAGTTTTGAAGGTTGAGAGAATTGGTGGAAACCATCCCAGAAATGGTGGGAACCATTTCATATTCAAACAGCCACACAGAACTGGAGGGAAACCAGGAGAGCCCCAGTTCTTGCCACATCATCAGATCTATGACCATTCAGTAATTCAGAGCAGAGATCATTGTATGACTGGCAGCTGCAGCCCAAATGCCAAATGACAAGACCTGTCATAGGATATGTGAACATGAAGTGACTGAGCACTGTGACTGTCGAATTCGGATGAGATCTGAGGGAATTCGAGTCGACATGTTACTACTTAAAGAGCTGAACAAGCTCTCATGCTAGTTTTTGAATTAGTTACACATTGGCACTGACCTCTGGTGTCTTGTAACTTCAAACAAGTGAAAGTTCATCTAAGTATAAAGAAATATCCGACAGTATACAAAGTATTCCGATATCAACCTATGGTCCCTGTACCATATTCCCTGTAAGTGTTACTTGCACCCTTGTGAGACTGGTTCAGTCCTCACAACCGAACAGAGTTAGAGATGTCGAGGGCAACTGGAAACGTCTCGGTTGCTGATCTTGATGAGTTTTGTCTGATGCCAGTTGCGGAATTACTTGACGTGATGGGTGCAGAGTCGCGGAATGGGGTTCAGCCGCGCGGGGATGATAGTGACGTAGGAGCTTCTTTGAATTCCTTGTTCTCGGGGGGGATCTCACCCCAACAGAGTTAGGCGCGTCGGGTGAGTAAGGCTTCCAGATCTCATTGGATGGTGGACAACACGCTACTTATGTGGACAATTGTCCCGGGGTTACATTATATGTGTGGGTACGTATTATCGGAAGCTGTATTCAGTTACGAGACGAACGGATCGGTGAAGTCGAGATAACCAGGTCCACAGAATATATCGAGTGATACATGCAAGCAGGCATTATCACACACGGTAAGATAAGAAGATAAGTAGATAAGTATAAGGTAAACGGTTGTAACGGTAAGAGAGGATTGTGCTACCAACTTCGGGCATGCACTGTGCTACCTACTTCGGGCTTGCACGAGGATTCGGAGACATTCAAAGATATTAACTCAAGTGTACTGGAAACGGAAACTGTGCCGCCAACCTTGATCGGCTCTTAAATACGCATCTACCTACTGAAGTTTTCTGATCTTGTCTCATTTGGCATCCGTCACTCTGATCTCAGTCTACTGCTAATTTCCCGCCTAATTACAATATTCGATCAGATGACGCATGACAGGCAGGTAATTCAAATACCTCCTGGCACAACTCTCCCCCCCTTAAGTGGTGACAATCTCCTGATCCACTCACTCATGTAAACAACAGGCGAGGTGTCAAATATGCGTATGCATGCGTCTATTATGTCAGCTCGGTTCTTGGGTTCGGCGCCCCTTCGTCCTTGGGTCGGTCCCCTTCGCTTTCGCGGTTATTACTTATTGCTCTACTCAGTGGCTTTCCCAACTCTCCTTCCACGGCTCACGCTGCCAACGCTCAGCCGCTTCGCAGAGTGAAGGTACTCCTCAGTTCGCAGGTCTTCACTTCTTCTTGCGGTCTCGGCGCCCTGAGATTTCTCCTCAGTATCTTGTCTTCATTTAGCAGGCGTATAGGTATGACAGGATTCATGATACAGTTGCGTTGGGAATTGTGAAAGTGAGGTGATGAACAAGTGATGTAGCAAGGGGGCTGGTATGGGATATACTGCCCTAGCACTGCGCGCACCATCCTGTCCAGGGTGTGGTCCTATCTGAGCTGTGTTAGGGTGCCCTTCCATGGCCCATCTACAGGCACCGGGTGTCCTCGCAGTACATTCCATCAGAGACTACATTGGGGGGCTACTGGTCCATATACATGTGGGTTTCTTATACTGTTCCCCATATTTGCAATAGGTGCAAAACAGTGGTGGTGGTGGTATGATCAGAGGTGCCTGTACTCAAACGCGCGGAAGAATGAGTATTTGCTGATGGCTCATGTGCGTCCACCGTTCCCGCTGATGCGCGCGCAGATAATCGCATGTATGCTAAACAAGGCTACAATTAAGCAACTGTAATGTCTTTATGGCTGGAAAGATTGACCAGTATGTTGACAGGGTGTAACAAACGCCGGCTTCCCATGGTACATGTGCCGGGTTTGTCCCGCTAGTGACAGGCGTGACAGATATGACGAGTGTGACAGATCTCGCGCGGGATGACTGCTCGAGAGAAACAGACTTGGTGAAGGAGATATGGTCATCGCCAGGTGACCACGAAGTGATAAGAGGATATGACAGTTACAAGTTTGCCACTGACGTGTCGGTCAGAAGACGGTAAACGGTAACATTATTAAAGCTGGCATAGAATAGTGACTTTCTATTGGCAGATGAAGATTTCAAGGCGGAAGCCTGTTACAGTTTTTGCAGATGTGACAATGACTTGAGATATAAGTAAGCTCTGACCGCAGGTCAGGACTAGTGGACTCATTATTGTTTTGCCTTCGCAAGTGCTAGGTGGCTGTTCGCGTGCCAGTGCTAGACCGCTAAGACAGTTCTGCTTACACTTTTGGTACAATAATTCGTACTTTTGATTATTCTGTTGATGGATATATTATACTGCTGTTTTTATCTTTTTACAAAACAATAATGTCCTGCGCGGAGCGGCTTTTTATTTCGATACGAATTCGGAAGTAAGAGGCTCTTAGGCGACAAGTACACAGCGGTTGAGAACAGCAGATTCGGGAGACAGGCGACTCCAGGGACACCCTTGGTGTACTGGCCGACCCTTTTTCTTCTTTGTACTTGGCGGTGCTGGCACGGGAAAAGACTCCTAGTGGCGGCGACAGCGGATCAGCGGTGAATTACTACCTTAATGAGTGGGTTATTATCCTGTGGTATCTCTAGCCTGACCACCTTGTTTAACAGTGAATCCAGGGACACCCACGGTGTAAGCTACATTTTCCCTCTTGTACAATCACTGATTTTCAGACCCTTTGCTAGCGGAAAACCCGCTCGTCACACGACCATTTTGACTTGACCGACGTTTTCCTCGCGAAAAACTAACACATGTAGGGACCTCATTGGTACGTTTTGAGTAATTTCTCGGGGAAATGGGTTCTCACTTCGCAACCCTACGATGTAGGCTACAGTTTTTTCAGTGTGATAGTTTCTAGTGGCATTAGCTCAACTTTTAGAGCGCCAAACCAATCGGTATGGAGGTTCTCGGTGAAAGTCCGAGATGCCACACAATAGAGGTGCGCTTCCTACTTTTCTTACCCTTTTTCTTTGGAGTTAAAATCCTTCTTCTTCATCTCTATTAGCCTGAATATTGTGCTTGGTAAAAACTTCTTATTATAACATATTGCATGGCCTTGATTGAACTTGCAAGCAATTTAAATCGTGGCACTAGCTCAACAAGAGCCCAAGCGCGGAGCCCATTGAGGGCGAAGCACCGAAGCTTGGAGATCTCGGTCAGAATCCGAGGTGCCATACCCTCTTGGCTGCGATGTGGAGATAGCTCTCCGGACACTCGCCAATTGGGTTAGGGGGTGGGTGGACCTACTTTATGTGACACTTTACGTGGACACTTTATAGAATCTCAACTTTAGTGTCTTGCGGCTATCAAAGCATAATCGCAATTGTTATAAGTTGTTTACAGCCGTAGGGACAAGGTGCCGGTGGGTCGGGAGCGGCGTGCGCGTGTCCTGATTCAAGGCTCGAGGCGCGCCCCCCTGTACCCGTGGCTAATTGTTCAGCATGTCATTTTCGTTTGGGGTGGAAGTGGATTACAGCCGGTGGGTTAGGAGTGGCGTGCGCGGGTCCTTGTGATTCAAGGCTCGAGGCGCGCCCCCGGACCCGTGGCTCCACTTGTAGATATGTATTGGTTTGGTATGGGGTGATAGTAAAACATATCTATACATCTATCCATTTATGTATTGCGTATATGTCCGTTTCACGGGGAGAAACGATCGATGCAAAGGTGTGGCGGACCGAGCGTGGGCGCATGTGGGTTGGGCCCCTTGAATATGTTTGGTGCGGTGTGAGGACAGCTCCTCTGACACGCGACCAGAAGAAGGGGATGTGGCCTGTAGGCTGTATGTGGTTGTTTTGGGTCGGTGCGGCAGACCGTGGGCGCATGTGGGTAGGGCACACTGAATATATATGGTGCGGTGTGAGGACAACTCCTCTGACACGCGACCGGAACGAGGGGGTGTGCCCTGTAGGATCTATGCGGTTGTTTTGGGTTGGTGCGGCAGACCGTGGGCGTAAATGGGTAGGGCACATTGAATATGTATGGTGCGGTGTGTGGACAACTCCTCCGACACGCGACCGGAACGAGGGGGTGTGCCCTGTAGGGTGTATGCGGTTGTTTGGGGTTGGTGCGGCAGACCGTGGGCGTAAGTGGGTAGGGCACACTAAATATGTATGGTGCGGTGTGAGGACAACTCCTCAGACACGCGACCAGAAGAAGGGGGTGTGGCCAACACTATGTATGTGGTTGTTTGCGGTTGGTGTGGCACACCACGCGTGGGCACATGTGGGTTGGGCACACTGAATATGTATGGTGCGGTGTGAGGACAGCTCCTCCGACACGCGACCGGAACGAGGGGGTGTGCCCTGTAGGATGTATGCGGTCCTTTTGGGTTGGTGCGGCAGACCGTGGGCGTAAGTGGGTAGGGCACACTGAATATGTATGGTGCGGTGTGAGGACAGCTCCTCCGACACGCGACCGGAACGAGGGGGTGTGCCCTGTAGGATGTATGCGGTTGTTTGGGGTTGGTGCGGCAGACCGTGGGCGCATGTGGGTTGGGCCCCTTGAAAATGTTTGGTGCGGTGTGAGGACAGCTCCTCTGACACGCGACCATAAGGGGGTGTGCCGTGTAGGATGTATGCGGTCCTTTTGGGTTGGTGCGGCAGACCGTGGGCGTAAGTGGGTAGGGCACACTGAATATGTATGGTGCGGTGTGAGGACAGCTCCTCCGGCACGCGACCGGAACGAGGGGGTGTGCCCTGTAGGATGTATGCGGTTGTTTCGGGTTGGTGCGGCAGACCGTGGGCGCATGTGGGTTGGGCCCCTTGAAAATGTTTGGTGCGGTGTGAGGACAGCTCCTCTGACACGCGACCATAAGGGGGTGTGGCCTGTAGGATGTATGTGGTTGTTTTGGGTTGGTGCGGCAGACCGTGGGCGCATGTGGGTTGGGCCCCTTGAAAATGTTTGGTGCGGTGTGAGGACAGCTCCTCTGACACGCGACCATAAGGGGGTGTGGCCTGTAGGATGTATGTGGTTGTTTTGGGTTGGTGCGGCATACCGCGGGCGCATGTGTGTTGGGCACACTGCATATGTATGGTGCGATGTGAGGACAGCTCCTCTGACACGCGACCAGAAGGGGGTGTGGCCAGCACTATGCATGTGTTTGTTCGGGGTTGGTGTGGCACACCACGCGTGGGCGTATGTGGGTTGGGTCCCTTGAATATAGGACAAATATCATGAAAGCTAATCTTGAATAGCTGCTGGCACTGAATATTTCGATACAGTTGAACACTTGCAACCTTTAGCCGATACCCACGCAGGTCAGAACGGAGTCGCGAATTGTCACCAACAAGTTGCGTGTTGTGCCCGCCACGCGATTTGGGATGAACACATGAACGACTGGGCGTGCGTGAGCTCGGTCAAGCAATTGCGACCATGGAAGGTGAACCCCTTGCTCCCCCACAAGTCCACAAGCACGGCCCTTGACAGCTTTGTCGTGATGGGCAGTGAAGTGAAGGGTGCTCCGGGGTCACACGTCTCACCCCGTGCCCCCCGACACGGCCCGTGACAACTTTGTCGTGGGCTGTGATCTGAACGGGTTTTCGCGTGTGCAGGTTGTGGGCCAAGCTGGTCAAGCCGGTGCTGCAGCAGCCGAGTTGGACCTCAATGAGGATTCCAATGAGGAGCCCGCGGGGGAAGAAGACGGCGCGCCTGAAGAGCCTGCGGAACCCCCGGTGAGTTTTTTGTGATGCCTGAAACCGATTGCCTATCTTAAAACCTAATTTATGTAATACGTTCCGCCGTCAGAGGTTGCTTAAAAAGAGACGTGCATACAAGCGTGTTCCACTTGTGTTGGTTTCTGGATGGTGTTCAGCTCGGGAGGGTACTGCTTCGCCCGGCCGGCAAGGTTACATGACGGAAGGTTGTATTTCTTTTCCCCGACGATGTGCCGGTGGGTCGGGAGCGGCGTGCGCGTGGCCTAATTCAAGGCTCGTTGCGCGCCCCCTGAACCCGTGGCTACTCGTCTTCAAGGCATCTTCTTTTGGGGTAGTTGTGGATTACAGCCGGTGGGTTAGGAGAGGCGTGCGCGTGTCCTTGTGATTCAAGGCTCGAGGCGCGACCCCGGACCCGTGGCTCCACTTGTAGATATGTATTGGTTTGGTACGTCTTGATAGTAAAACATAACAAGACGTATATTGTTTCGGATCGGTGCGGCAGACCGTGGGCGCATGTGGGTTGGGCACACTGAATATGTATGGTGCGGTGTGAGGACAGCTCCTCTGACACGCGACCATATGGGGGTGTGGCCGGTAGGATGTATGTGGTTG
>LGRX02016648.1:0-25989 GCA_001247695.2 Cymbomonas tetramitiformis
GGATGATTATTCAAATGAAATATTTTGCTAGATATAACCGTATATTAAAAAAATACCCCCACCAAAAAAATAAATATATATCTGCAGAAATATCAAAATTTTATTTTGAGACAAATTGCGAAATTTTATCTATATCGCAGAAATATATAAATTTGAGGTACGCCGATTCCATACAAATATAGACATTTATACCATTGCCCATTCTAAATACAAATAATTACTATATACATTTACAATTTTTACATATACAGAATTACTATAAACTTATATTTCATTATTAATACATAGTATGAAGAGGTGCTAATTAGCCCCATGATATATTTGTGACACATCAGCCCTCGATTAATCGAAGGGATCATGTGAGAGCCACGTCATGGAATATGCTTTGCAACAATATTTCTCGACTCTGCCACGTCATCACAACTCGCGATATATTGCTCAAATATTGCTTTCAGTACAAATATTGCTTACAGTAGCGTCATCGGTGTGTCATCAGTGTCGACTGTCGCTGTCGCTGTCGCTGTCGCTGTCGCTGTCGCTGTCATGTCATGTCATGTCATGTCATGTCATGTCATGTCATGTCATGTCAATGTCATGACATGACATGTCATCACAGTCTATCCTACCTCAGGCTGTTTTGTAACCGGCGCGTCAGCGCACGGTGATCTGTACCGTCGCGTCAGCGAACGGCGAAGCGAACGGTGAAGATGTCCACGATGATCGTCTGTCATCAACGCAGTCGATCGTCTTTTCAATCGCGAGTCACGTTATAAAATACTAGCCAATCGGAAACTCAAAAAACAGATTTCCAAGATCGTTCGAGTTTTCAGTCGTTTGTCATCGTGAAAAAGATACTGCCAATCAATGCCTAGAAAGCTGGATTTATAAGATCGATGCTTCGAACTTCGAAATTAACGCAAAGGGGAGTTCTGATGCAATTTCAAGCCCATTTCTTGTTTGCATCTTCCCGTGCACCTCCTGCTGTGACCCTGCCGCTGTGACCCTGCCTGCTATGAATATCTTTGTGCATAATGTTTCTGCGACTGACTTTAAGTGTGTATGCATCGATATGTGTATGCATGACTAACTTTTTGCTTACATGCAGGATCAGTGCTCGACCGCATGATGACCTTCGACTAGTCGACCCCTTTACGCTTGTGTTCATCTTCGACCGACTCCACGCTCAACGCTCGCCTACGAGATCCTCGCTGCATCCACGCATACCATTTTAGTTTCATATGCACTTTCGTGTGTGTCACGGGGGATGCAACTTTCACCCCCTGTATAAGGGTGACTGTTGCCCCCCTTCTGCTGTCACCCCTCACTGTGCTGTGACTCTCTGCTGTGTCACTTGCTGCAGCATCACCAACCGCTAGGAATATTAAAACACTATCTGTATTCTAATATTCACTTGAGTATGTATCTGAAACCCTGAGCTCACGGCTTCAGCTTTCTTCTCTGTGAAAGCTTATAATATATTACAGCAGTATATATTTTAGCTTTCCCGTCAGGTTTGGGCTGCACCACTTGAAGCGGTGGTCTCTTTTTTTTCGGTCCTTACTCTCGTCATCGCATCTCCAGCGACGTCGCGTCTCCAGCGACCGCATCTCCAGCGAACCCTTGTTTGCATCTCCAGCAACGCCCCGCTGTTACCGTAAGATTACGGCTACGGGAATCATCTGGGCGTGCCGTATCACGCCACTTTCGGCTTCATTAGCATCTCCAGCTACGAGACCGACTACAATCTATTCGCGGTTGTGCCTCTCTGAACAGCAGCACCCCTTCTGCACGAATATTGGCTTACCGCACGGTATTTTTGACGTCACCAGCGTGTTCCTTGTCAAAAATCACCTCAATTTGACTTCCCCATCACTGGAAGTTATCAATTTTACGGAAAGTTACGGTTTCGCCTTCGCACCCTATCTTTTCTTCACATAATTTTGCAGTCTGCAGCTTGCATCTCCAGCGAGCGCCCTTCTGCTACCGCCGGTGTGCGCCAGCAGCGGGTCGACATTTCGGCGTGACGTATCTCGCCACTGTTGGCCTCACGACACCTCCATCTACGACTACGACGACATCATCTTCTAAGCCTTCGCCTTCCTGGACAGCAACACCGCTTCTGCCGGAATATCGGCTTACCGCACGACTTTTTTGACGTCACCGGCGTCTTCCTCGTCAAAATTCACCCCAATTTGACTTTTCCATCGCTGGAAATTGTCAATTTTACGAGAAGTTGTTGTTTTTCACTTGGAACCCTATCTTGCCTTCGCAGAATTCTGCAGTCTGCAGTGGGACTATGTCCACTGAGCGACAACGTGCGCGCATGGCCGCTGTTCAGGCTGCCCTAGGGACTGTTCGGGTACATCGACGAGATTCTACAACTGGATATAGTGTGGTGGTGTCTGGTGGTGCTCATGCACCAAACGCCAAACTCAAGTCCATCGCTTTCGCCATCGTCAACCAGAGCTTTGACTTCTACGAGCTCGCCCCGCGGCATCCTCAGCTTTGCCCTCCACCTTGCGCGCCTCTTGGCCGCTGTCTGGTGGTGGCGTGTGGTGGTGCTGCTGCACCCATCGCGTCCATTCTCCTTTCTGCTTTCGCCATCATGTGCGGGGAGGATCCACACCGCGTTTTTTACCTCACGCCCATTGCCACGCCCGCTCTGGTCGTGCCAGGCCTCGTTGGGTCGTGGCACCGCAGGGGTATCGGTTAAAAAAAGAAAAGAAAAAATGAGCAAAAGAATGAACAACCCTAGAAATTGTCCGATCGTGTGATGTGCCTGCTAGATTCTAAGATGACGCCGGCAGGGCCATTCTAGTCGGGTTGAAAAAGGCCCCTTAGATCCGAACAGTCTTGCAGGCCCGCGTAACACTTGCATTTGGTCACCTCACACCTACGGGGTGAGGTGGTGTCACGGGGGATGCAACTTTCACCCCCTGTATAAGGGTGACTGTTGCCCCCCTTCTGCTGTCACCCCTCACTGTGCTGTGACTCTCTGCTGTGTCACTTGCTGCAGCATCACCAACCGCTAGGAATATTAAAACACTATCTGTATTCTAATATTCACTTGAGTATGTATCTGAAACCCTGAGCTCACGGCTTCAGCTTTCTTCTCTGTGAAAGCTTATAATATATTACAGCAGTATATATTTTAGCTTTCCCGTCAGTGTGTGCCCTTCATGTCACTGTACGTTTTCAGATGACTTGTGTATTCTCCCTGAATCCCCCGATCCCCCCCGCCATATGCCCCATGTGGCATCCGCGTATGCCCCCTTGTGACACACGCGCCCAATGTGTTTGTTGCTCAACTGGTGTGCCGCATTTTGTATGCACTCGCTTACGTGTGTGTATCACATTCGTTTGTTTTCATCTTGTATGTTTTCGTTCCGACGTCTTGTGTGGGATCCGGGGGCTTTGGGCTTTTCTCGCCCATCACCGCGCACCGCGGAGATCCCGGCCATGCTTTTGCCGTGTATGTTCTGTTTGCATAATGTATTTGTCTGGCACGCATTAGAACATTTTTAGGCAGAGCACAGCACAGCATTTCGCAGGCGTTGTCGGCTTTGACCTAATTTCGGGTCAAAGTCGTCAATGCCACGTGTTCAGGGCTGGGTCACAGGGCATTGGCATTTTCCCAAATTCGTAATATTTCATTTGAATATTGGGGCCGTTTGGCCCCAATATTCTGAATATTGGTGCTGATCAGCACCAATATTCAATGGAATCTTCCGAACATTGGGAACACGTCAATGCACTTGACCAATCCAGTTCTGAACACGTGGCCGCCTTACTTCCACATCAGCATTTCATCATTAATATAGCTCAGAATTGTTGCCTGCGTGGCACGTTTTCATTGGTCCAAACCCGATGTGTCATAAATATAAAGTGTAAACAACGTCAAACGCGAAATATTTATTTCATTATCATTTCCCAAAAAATATATATTATACCATACTTATTTTAAACCACAAGATATCTACACAAATCTGACGATTTACAATTTTATCCAGCACGCGGAATTAAAATAGCAAAACTAAATCGCCCGAACGAATCAGAGGGAGGCATCGTCTGAAATTAGCAAAATAATGCCAAGATAAATGCAAACGGTGTGTAAAAAATGGAAAATAAATCATGTACACTTTCACCGTATCGGGCACACGTCCGTTGGTAAAATACACGTTTTACTGGAATATCCCGGTTCAAGATATCAGACAGTCAGTGAACCAATATAGATAAACTCTTATAAGAAATAAACCCTAAGCTAGATATACCCGGAACGGTCACGGAGTCGGAACGGTCTCGAGTCTAGCTACCTGTGACACTCGGTGTGTCACAGCACAGGCTTACGGATCAGTCACGGTCCAGTGTTGGCTACCTAGGAATCTGTCATAGGGGCCTGCACCGGGACTCCCGGTCAGGGCTGCCTATACAGATTTCAGCACACCACCCCAGCACTGTGGGTGGTGACTGACAGGTAAGTCAGAGAAGTTAAGATAAGTTAGGGTAGGAGCTAGGGTGACAAACCTAACTGCTAATCCAACTGTGCTATTCTGATACACAAATTGAAACCCTCTAGCTAGCACAAGTGCAGAAACCTACGGGTAAGGAGCTCCCGCTAAACAACTGAAAGGCACTGTGTAAGCAAACCAGATTGAAGATTGTAGATGTCAAAGCAAAGCATAAACCAAATTGAAGACCACGTTGAGGTCAAAGTACATCTCAGCACACCACCAGAGTGGTGTACTGCCAGAGCCAGAAGGGAAACTACTCGGGGTCAAAGTTCAGAGGGGCACCGTCACCACAATGTCCACGGTAGTAGCTTGCAGCACTGCTCTCCAGTGGGTCAGGCGGCCGGTGAACCACCGTCGCAGCACCCAGGGAGTGCAGTACTGCATCCAGAGTGACGGGGTCCAGCTCGGATATACCAGGGTAGATGCACAAATCCCCTCTGCACAGCACAGGCTGCGGTGCAGCCCGACCCGATACCTGCACAGAGTCGATGTCATTGGCCGCCGTGTAGGCGGCAGCTCCCACACCCATGATCGAGATGAAAAGGATAAGGGAGAGAAGGTAATGAAACCCCCACGGGCCCGCGTGTGCGGGGAAGCCCCATGGCGGCTTGCCACATCCGTAGGTGCGGGAAGCACCACCAGACTCAGGCACGTGGGCTGCGGGCTCTGACGCATGATTAGCCGAGATGGCCGGAGCCCGCGGCTTGACGGCGAAGCTGCCGTCTGCAAAATCCTCGTAGTCGTCGGTGTCGTAGCCGGTCAAGTCAACCGGCGCAACCGCGGCGTGGTTGACAGTCTCCACAACCCCCGCGAATTCACCGCCCGACTTCTCCGTGGTGGTTACCCGCGTCGATTGAAGGGACACGGGCGGGCCGTAGCCGTAGAGCTCCAGGAGCTCTGCCTCATTCTCCAAGACAGGCATAGCAGGGGCCGGCACGGCGGATGCCGATGCCGCCGCACCACCTGCCGGAACCTGCTCCTCCGGTGTGATACCTGCGCCTGCAGCGTCACACACCAGAGCCGAAGCCTGCGTCGCAATGCCCCCAGGCGGCGGGAAAGAGGCGTGAGTGTAATGTACCTTAGGCTCTACGTACCGCCGCGTTGACCTCCGCCGCGAGGTCGTCCAGCCGCTGCAGGATGTCGTCACCGGACGTCCCCGCCACCGGCGTCATCGCGTCAACGGAGAAGCCGTAGGCCGACACGTCGATGCCCCCCACAACACCTCCGCACAGCACCGCTGGCGGACCGTACGCCGTCGCCGCGCGGGCAAAAGCCTCAGCACCATCATCTGCCGCCTCCTGGAAGAGAGCACACATGGCTAGCGCATGGACTCCCTCCGCATCCTCCTCGTCGATGGGTACGCAGAAAGCCGCGGCGGAAGTAGGGGAATGTTGGCGACCGCCAAGAGGGCAGTCGCGGTAGAAGTGGTAAAGATCCTTACCAGTCTTCTTGCAGCGGGTACACAGCGGCTTAGCCCGCTGCTCGTCGCGATCGTAGCCCACTGCCGGTGGGGATTGGACCCCCATGCGGAAGCCCCGCTGCGACTGCCCGCGCTGCTGCTGCTGCCGGCGCTGTCCGTGCTGCCGCTGCGGCGGGTCCTGCTGCCGCTGCACCACCGGCGGAGCCGCCTCGTACCTTTGCTGAACCAGCGCGGTCAGCTCGTTGATCTTGTCCAGCAGCGCCTGGTGCTCGCTGCTGGTGAGCAGGGCCGACGTGTCACCACCTGCGGGCTTGGCCAGGAAGGCCTTCCCGACGTCCGTCTGCGCCCATGCCTGGTAAATCTCGACGACCAAAGAGCGCAAGGCCACAAGGGAAACCGACGCGAGGTCGGCCACCATGGGGTAACGCACCTTGACCGCGGCGTAGAACACCGGGTCAAGCCTGCTGTACAGGCTGAGCTTCCTGGTGGCCTCGGTGGGTGTCCAGTCGGCCGCCTTGTTATCCCGCACCAAACGTTGTTCCCGAGCCAAAATCGGCTGCGGGTCAACGTTCGCGGGATAAGCAAGCGCGGCATGCTCCTGCTGGAAGGACTCCCGCAACGCCACCGGTACGCTGCGCTTCACGATGTCCACCAGCGCACGCCGTCCATCTCGGTCGGCAGACGCGTCCGTACCCGTAAGCCAGACGTGGGCGTTGCTGTGCTTCTCGACGATAAGCCCAAGCACGTCGTACAGCAGGGCGTTCACCTTGCTCACCACCAGAGCCTGGGGGTCGTCAAGGTCGAACGAGACGAGGTCCAGCCCAGCGGACTCAAACTCCGTACGCAGCTGAACCACCACGTCGGAGAGGAGACCCGCGTCAGTCGTGCCGCTGAAGTAATGCTTCTTGTCGCCAAGGATATCCTCGCGGATACCCTTGGCCCATGTCCGATGGAGCCGCCCCTTGTAGACCTCGTCCACAAGCTTGGACTGCTCCTGCAGGTACTTCCTCGTCGCAACGTCGGCGTCGGTGTTGGAAGTAGGGTCGGGGTTCGTAACAGCCGGCGATCTAGCTGTCGGCGTGTTGCGAACCGCGTCCGTCAGCCTCAACGAGGCGTCAATGTCGGAGTCCCTCGTGAGGGACCTCTTCGCACGTGTGTGAACAACCATATCTCTGAAAGCCTGATGGGAGGTGGTACGCTGGGGCGCGTAAGGGTAATGGCGTGGGGAAAATGCGACGTCACAATTACGTAAGGAGCGGCAGAGCCATGCGAGCGAGGGGCACTGGAAGACGTCGTCGAGGTCGAAGGTGCTGCAGACACCAGCCCAAGAAGCGGTAGCATGCTGGGCCAAGGCAAGAACTATACCGTAAAAGGACATTGCGCCAACGAAGCCCGGTCCAGGTCGAATCCCCATAGCGGCGGCTCAAAGACGCACTTACAAACTGCTCATCTCAAACTTCCCACTCGTACCCAAACGCGCCGTTGCGCACCACCTCTCAAAGCGGCTGTTTTAGCCAATCATGGCCAAATTAGCTGTGGAATATAGCGTGGAATGGGTCCACGACCTACTGGAATATCCCGGTTCAAGATATCAGACAGTCAGTGAACCAATATAGATAAACTCCTTATAAGAAATAAACCCTAAGCTAGATATACCCGGAACGGTCACGGAGTCGGAACGGTCTCGAGTCTAGCTACCTGTGACACTCGGTGTGTCACAGCACAGGCTTACGGATCAGTCACGGTCCAGTGTTGGCTACCTAGGAATCTGTCATAGGGGCCTGCACCGGGACTCCCGGTCAGGGCTGCCTATACAGATTTCAGCACGTTTTAGGCTTGTCTATCTTATGTTTTAACGATGAAAAGCGAAGTATACACTTGAATAATCTATCATAAACTCCCTCAAAAATTCTATGTCGCCATTAAGATATCGGAAGAGAAAAAGGAATCAAGTTTTGTCATAAAGAGAAACTTAAAATTACTATATACACCATTCTCAGTTCATGACAAGGATCGCGATCGCAAAAAAAGCATGAAACGCCAAAAGCAACAAAAGGAACAATTGAAACAAATGAAATTTGTTGCCGATATTTTAGGTAACCATTGCCTCACTTTTTCAATAAATCACAACTAATTTCAAATCGCACTGTGAGGAAAAATCCCAGATCAATCTACACAAATTCACAGTTGTCACAAACAGAAACTTATATTTACTATAATACTACTTCTCTAATTATGACAAGCTATATTTCCAGAGCACACTATGAGGAATTTCCATATCGCAAAATTTCCAGATGTGTACCACCGGACACCGGACTGTGTCACAAACAGAAACTTATATTTACTATAATGATGATTCTCAGTTAATGACAAGCCGTGTTTCCAGATCGTACCGGGAACAATCAAAGTGATGAAGAAAGAGATATGCTGAAATCTGTATAGGCAGCCCTGACTGGGAGTCCCGGTCAGGCCCCTATGACAGATCCCTAGGACCAACACTGGACTGCTGACTGATCTGTAGGTTCGTACTGTGACACACGCTGTGTCACAGGTAGGCTAGACTCCGAGACCGTCCGAGACCGTTCCGGGTATATCTAGCTTAGGGTTTATTTATCTTATACAGTTTATCCACACGAGTACGGGACTTTCTGATATCTAGTGTACTTGGATATTCCGGTAGGTCGTGGCCCCATCCACGTTTTCATTCCACTTGCTATCTTGGCCATGATTGGCTAAGCAGCCGCTTGAAGAGGTGGTGCGCACTTGCGCGTTTGGGTGCGACTAGGATTTGGAACATGGCTTTACGGTAGACGTCTTTTACGGCTGCGAGTCATGGGCACCGCGCGTTGCTATTGCTCGGTTTTGGCAATGTTCATTTGCGTTATTCTACCTGCACTGATCCCGCTGGTTCACGTATTTTGGGCTGGTGCTCCGGACACCTTCGACCACACCGACATTTGCAAGTGCCCCACGCTCTTTTCGCCGCTCCGCACGTTCTGCCGTTACGTCTTCACTCCATTTCCGCCACAACACCCAAACGTGCAGCCGCGCATCATCTTTTCTCTGGCTTTCTACAGTATGGCAGCATCTACACGAGCTCGCAAACGCCTATTGAGGGACTCCGATTTGGACGCCTCAATACGGCTTTTGGATGCGGTTCGGGACACTCCGACCGCTAGCACCCCACCTGTGGTGCCCCCTGCTGCTTCCAGCAACAGCGACTCCGACACCGCTGTCGCGTTGCGGAAGCACCTAGTCGACCAACATGCCACGGTTGACGCGGTGTACAAGGGGCGCTTGCATCGGGCTTGGGCCAAGGGTATCCGCGAGGATATCCTTGGTTCCAAGAAACATCATTATCGTGGTACCGACGACACCGACCGCCTCTCCGAGTTGGTGGTGCAGCTTCGGACCGAGTTTGAGTCCGCTGGGCTGGACTTGGCCCCCTTTGACCTCGACGACCCCACCTCTCTGGTTATCGAGAAGGTTAATGGGCTCCTCTATGACGTCTTGGCCCTCGTCGTGGAGCGGAACTCTGTGGCTGACACCTGGCTTCGGGGTACGGACTCTTCGGCTGACCGAGATGGACGTCGAGCTCTCATCGACATCATCAAGGGGAGCGTGCCGGCAGTCTTACGCGAGAGCCACCAGCAGGAGCACGCGGCTCTTCGTTATCCCGCAGGCGTTGACCCGCAGCCGATCTTGGCTCGCGAGCAACGTCTGGTGCGGGATAACCGCGCTCCCGACTGGCGGCCCACCGACGAGACCCGCAAGCTTTCGCTCTACAACCGCATTGACCCGATCTTTTACGCGGCGGTGAAGGTGCGTTATCCGCTTGCGGGTGACCTCAACGGGGTCACTCTCCGCTCGCTTCAGGCTCTCGTCGTGGCCATCTTCCAGGCATGGGCGCAGTCGGACGATGGGGCGACAGCGCGTGAGAAGCAGGTGCTGGGGACGGACGGTAAGCCATCCGCTCTGGTCACGTCGTCGGAGTACGCGGTGCTCCTCGAGGAGATTGCGGCCTTGAAGGCCTTGGTGCGAGGTGGCCGTGCGGGCGGGGGACAGCAGCCGCAGCCGCGGCATCGGGGGAAGCAGCATCCGAGGGGGTTTCGCGTGGGTGCAGGCAACCCCCCCGCGGTCGGCTTTGACCGCGACAGCATGAAGGCGAAGCCGTTGTGCCACCGCTGCCGCAAGGCCGGTAAAGGTGAGGTGTATCACCCGTACCGCGACTGCCCGCTTGGCGGTCGCCAACACTCGCCGGCCACGGCTGCGGCTTTCTGCATTCCCATTGAGCAGGAGGACGCGGAGGGCCTGCACGCATTGGCGCTCGTGCAGGTCTTCCAGTGGCTACTGCCCCGTGGTACTTGGCACAGTACTGTTTTCGAAAACAGTACTATGGCAAGTACTGACGCGGTGGAATTTTGTTCGATGCCCTCTTGTTCAATACTGATGATATCCTTCATATAATATCATCTTTGGGACCCAAACTGAGTTACCTTGTGGCCCATTGGTCGACAGACCACGTCCAGTGCTCTCGCTGGTAGCATGTTGTCACTCGGGTAGTACTTTATGTGATATAGTGGTTACGGCCTTGTGTGAAAAATGGTGTCACTTCTTTCGATTTTTTCTGAGAGATTTTGGCATCAAGTATGCCCCGCAATCATGCGAATTGAAGATATGTAGTATGCCCAATGATGTGTGATTTCGTGGGCCCGCTGGCATACCGTGATTTGATGCAATTGGCATGATAACATCCACCCTACTGCATGTGAAAAACCTAATATATTCCAAGCGATCCAACGTGGTACAAGTAGCATGCTAAAAATCATTCCAACAGGTGCCCAAACGCCGTACATCACCCAAATATGATTCAAAATGATCTTTTGGACTATAACCAGCATCGAACGGGGCCTATACGTTGTCGGGGATGCATAGTTGAGTGTCGGATATGCGCTATGACCTCACAGTCAACACAGGTGTACGCGTACGCAAGTAGCATGCTAGGAATCACCCCAACGGGCGCCCTAGCGCCATATATCGCACGGGCATGGCTCAATATGATAATCCGGACTACGAGACGTACTGATTTGGGCATGGTTGATATTGGAGGTGCATGATTGAGTGCTGGGGACGAGGTGCTAGGGCCTGGCAGACAGAGTACCCGTACGCATACACAAGTAGCATGCTCGCAATTATTGCAACGGGTACCCTAGCGCCGTACATCGCCCAAATATGATTCAAAATGATATTTTGGACTATAACCAGCATCGAACGGGGCCTATACGTTGTCGGGGATGCATAGTTGAGTGTCGGATATGCGCTATGACCTCACAGTCAGCACAGGTGTACGCGTACGCAAGTAGCATGCTAGGAATCACCCCAACGGGCGCCCTAGCGCCATATATCGCACGGGCATGACTCAATATGATAATCCGGACTACGAGACGTACTGATTTGGGCATGGTTGATATTGGAGGTGCATGATTGAGTGCTGGGGACGAGGTGCTAGGGCCTGGCAGACAGAGTACCAGTACGCATACACAAGTAGCATGCTCGCAATTATTGCAACGGGTACCCTAGCGCCGTACATCGCCCAAATATGATTCAAAATGATCTTTTGGACTATAACCAGCATCGAACGGGGCCTATACGTTGTCGGGGATGCATAGTTGAGTGTCGGATATGCGCTATGACCTCACAATCAGCACAGGTGTACGCGTACGCAAGTAGCATGCTAGGAATCACCCCAACGGGCGCCCTAGCGCCATATATCGCACGGGCATGACTCAATATGATAATCCGGACTACGAGACGTACTGATTTGGGCATGGTTGATATTGGAGGTGCATGATTGAGTGTTGGGGACGAGGTGCTAGGGCCTGGCAGACAGAGTACCAGTACGCATACACAAGTAGCATGCTCGCAATTATTGCAACGGGTACCCTAGCGCCGTACATCGCCCAAATATGATTCAAAATGATATTTTGGACTACGAGAAACTAATTTTGTAGCCTTCTGTGAGGGGAAATATTTTTGGGGAATTTAACGAATGAGTGGGTCTAGCAGCTGAGTTGTAGTTGATCCTGGCTGGATATTTGGGTGGTTGCCGCCATTAAGATGCCGTATATTCATATTAGGATGCCATGTGAGGTACATGGATGTGGTATAACACTTTATAGGTCACATGGTTCCATGTATCGAGGAAGTTATGGCCGATTTGGCTTAGGGTCCGGGTGCGGGGGAAATGGTATAATTGGGCGTTGAGCGGCCACCACACCTTTCGATATGAATGACACGCTTAATGCATCTTATGCACATGGATATGCCATGAGCACTTAAACTGGCCAACTATACATACATATTGAATTTTAGAAGCCTTCACGACCGGCATACCATGACTTATGTGCTTATGCCACACGTTCGCGCGGAGCCAATTCAAAAAAACAAATCCTCGAAAAAAGCGAATTTCAGATTTCTGGCGGGTGTGGCTCATATGCCATCGCCGTGCGGGGCCTAATCCGTATCAATCACGCAAGTGAGTTGTGAAATACCTGACATACCTTCCAATTTCGAAACATGGTGGTTGGTTTGACCTCCAAGGCCTCGGAAGAGGGTCTCCCAAGGGTTCTAGTGTTCAGTACTTGTCTCAGTACTGTGCGAATTAATTAATTTTCAGGCTTTGCACCCCTTGAAAGCATGCCGTATAAAAGCGTGTCTAAATCCATTTCTACTCTATAGTATCGTCGAAAACAAATCAATAGGGTCCTAAATGATTTTTCTAAGCTGTCAACTGACCGATCTAGCCTTATAAGATGACCGCTAGAGTGATTCAACCTTAGTACTTGTGACAGTACTGTTCCACGGGGCAGTAGCCACCAGGACGCGGCAGACATTGGACCGGAGGCGTTCTCGCATGCGGCGTTGGCGTATGGTCCGCCCGCGGTGCTCTCCACGGACGGCGTCGGTGGGATCGACGTGGCGGCCTACGGTTTCTCCGTGCCGCCTCCGCCTTCTGGCGGGACCGACGACGAGGACATCTTGCGGCGGCTTGATGCCCTCACCTCTGAGGTTCAGGCCGCCCAAGAAAAGGCACATTTCACCCACGCATCTTTCATTCCTGGGAGCGGAGCGGAGGGGCATGCATCGGCTCTGGTGTGTGGCCCTGCCGCTGCGGTAGGGATCACACCGGAGGGGCAGGTTCCGGCAGGTGGCGCGGCGGCATCGGCGTCCGCCGTGCCGGCCCCTGCTATGCCTGTTTCGCAGGTGGAGGATGTGGAGCCCGCGCCAGCTCAATCGGCGCGGGTAACCACCACGGAGGCGACATGCGGTGAGTTCGGAGGCTTCGTGCAGACGGTGAATCACGCCGCCGTCCACCCGTCTGACCTGACAGGCTATGGCACGGACGACTACGAGGATTTCGCCGACGGTACTTTCGCGGTGAGGCCGCGAGCTCCGGCCGGTGCTATCGGGTGCGGTGTGCCGCCTTTCGGCTTTGGCACGCCGGCGATCGGCGCTCTCGCCATGCTTTCTCTCTTGTGCATTTCTTTTGCAGGTGTAGCTGTTTCGGCATCCACAGCTTCTGCTGTGTCGGCATGTGCACCGGCTACGGAGATGCCTTCGCCTGGTGGTGATCTCGATTGGGAGGCTCCGTCATTTTACTCTACGAATGATTTTGTTGATTCAATGATCCCGGCTCAGGGTTTCTTGTTGGCTCACGATGTGCCACCGCTTCAGCCGCCCGAGCCTCCTGACACTCTGAGCCTGCTAGCATTTCAGGATTTAGCTCAAGCGGATTTGGGCTTCGGCATGGCATTTTATTACGGTATGGCATTACATGAGAGCGGACCTCTGGATGTGGAGCACTACTACGGTGCTGGCTACTTTACTTCCTATTATGGGATGGACTTCCGTGAGGCCACCGCTGACTACTTTGGTACTGTCGATTGACTTCTTGCTCACTCTGGAGGCACACCAACATGGTGGTGTGCAGAACTCCTGTGACCTCAAAGACTTCTTCAATCTGGTTTATGGTTTTGCTTTGACACCTTTGAAAACTTCAATTTGACTTGCTGACACAGAGCCTTTCAGTAGTTTAGCAGGACCTTAATTGCCTGTGAGTTTATGCTCTTGTGCTAGCTAGAGGGTTCTAATTTGTGTATCAGAATGGCACAGTTAGATTAGCAGTTAGGCCTTGTCGCCCTGGCTCCTGCCCTAACACTAACAGCTTTACATTTTCTGACTCTCCTAGCCAGTCACCACCCACAGAGTTGGGGTGGTGTGCTGAAATCTGTATAGGCAGCCCTGACTGGGAGTCCCGGTCAGGCCCCTATGACAGATCCCTAGGACCAACACTGGACTGCTGACTGATCTGTAGGTTCGTACTGTGACACACGCTGTGTCACAGATAGGCTAGACTCCGAGATCGTCCGAGACCGTTCCGGGTATATCTAGCTTAGGGTTTATTTATCTTATACAGCTTATCCACACGAGTACGGGACTTTCTGATATCTAGTGTACTTGGATATTCCGGTAAGATATATATGAATATATATATATATATCAAGGTATGTCTTACGCAAGGTCGACTTTACACAAAACTTCTGATTTTCTAGATCGTGAGATATAAGCGATTTAAGTTTCCGCTTATGTATGGTTAAGTATGGGAGATAACTGAGCGGTATCGACCATAACTTTTCAATGCCTGGGACAATTGCATACCCGGAGTACGCAATATGTTTAGATTGCTTTGAGCGACATGTTTATCGAATAAAAATATTTTCGGAAGTTTTGTGTAAAGTCGACCTTGCGTAAGACATACCTTGATATAACTGCAGGGGCGGAAACGGACTACGTTCGGGCTTCCGGTAGTGTGCTAAGGTAGATAATAAAATACGGGATAGTGTTTTATTGTCTATCTGAGGGACAGACAGACAGGCTGGCAAGATGCAAGTGACACTACACGGCGAGGGGTGACACAGGAAGAGACAGTCACCCCCAATTTATGGGGGGGCGAAAGTCAGTCTCTCCATGACACCACCTCACCCCGAAGGTGTGAGGTGCCACGATGCTAACTTGCCAGGCCAGGCCTAACATCCTACGGCAGGCACGAAGGCAAAACCCTAAGGAAACATACATCATGTGAGACCCATGGGGTTCTTTCCAACCCAACTAGCGGTGGCTCCGCCTGCGTTGGTCTCTAGATGCGTGCTCTAGGGGCTTATGCCCATGCATGTGCTGCGGGGATAACTACTCCCGCAGGCCGACCGCTGACACTAGGCTCCAGCTGTCGAGGGTGGATGGCGGCGGCGTTCTCGATTGCGGAACAAGACGAGCGCCGCCAAGACGAGGTCAACCAACGCCCACGCGGTGTGGGGCAACGGCGGGTGGCACCACCAGCCAGAGCGCATGCGTCAATGAAGAGGAGGCAGGGAGGTGGAAGGTGAAAAATGCGGCGAGGGGGCGCGATTGTGCGAATGGGAGCAAGGTCGAGAGGAATGATAGGGAGGGGGAAGGCAAGTGCGATGGCACCACCAGGCGCCACTAGGTGGCGGCCAAGGGGTGTGCATGGCGAAGGCGACGAAGGTGGAGAGGCGAAGTCGCACGAGTCAAAGCGCGTGTCGCCGATGATGCAGGTGTTGGAGTCATAATTGGTGCTTGGCGTGGAAGCACCACCAAGCACCACCAGACCATAGCCAGCGGTAAAAAGTTGCCGATGTCCTCGGAAAGATGCCAGGGCAGCACGAATAGCGGCCACGCGTGCACGCTGGTGCGCGGTGGACATGGCCGACAGCAGGCTGCAGAATTCTGCGATACCCTTATAGGGTTCCGAAGCAAAGACCCAACTTTTCGTAAAATTAACAATTTCAAGCGATGAAAAAGTCAAATTGGGGTGAATTTTGACGGGGAAGACGCCGGTGACGTCAAAAAAGTCGTGCGGTAAGCCAATTTTCCTGCAGAAACGGTGCTGCTGTCCAGAGAAGCAAAGGCGATGGAGATAATATCCAACTCGTAGCTTGTGCGTACGCAAAAAGTTGTAGGGTGCTGGTGCTACCCCGCGCTCGGATGGTTCAACGAGCAAAATGTCCTCGGCCGCGATCGTCAACGGTGGCCAAAGATGAGGAGAGGCTGGTGCCGAATGTGCGAAGCTGGTGCTTGACGCCAAAAAATGTTGCGAGAGGCGCTGGTGCAGCCCCAAGGACCAAAGCCGCCTACCAAATGCCACGAACACAATCCAAGTGGAACAGGCCCATAACCTGATGAAGAAAGAGATATATATGAATATATATATATATATAACTGCAGGGGCGGAAACGGACTACGTTCGGGCTTCCGGTAGTGTGCTAAGGTAGATAATAAAATACCGGATAGTGTTTTATTGTCTATCTGAGGGACAGACAGACAGGCTGGCAAGATGCAAGTGACACTACACGGCGAGGGGTGACACAGGAAGAGACAGTCACCCCCAATTTATGGGGGGGGCGAAAGTCAGTCTCTCCATGACAAAGATTGTTCCTTTAAAATTTTCAGAAATCTACATAAGTTCACAAACCATGGTAAAATCGCAAAATTCCAGAAATCTACATAAGTTCACATAAGTTCACAGTTGTCACAAAGTGAAACTTATATTTACTATAATGATGATTCTCAGATAATGAAAACACACAATCATTCAATCGATAACTGATTTGCGAGCTGGGAAGCGAGCAATGCAAGGCGGGCATGGGATGCAGGTACGGCGGTAATAACAAGGATCACGGTGTCGGCTTCTTATGCAGATCTGCCATAGATAACCGTAGGTGCTCACTACATGGGAAGCGTTCCGAAATACTGGTAAATCCTGGCAAAATACAGAAGGTACTTAAGGAATACAGTTGTATTTAATAAGGATACTCCCCCTCTACACGCTTCCCATGTAGTCACGCTTCCAGAACTCATTTGCTACTTTGTGCAGTGGTTTGTCACCTTTGAGGTGTTCCATTGCTTTGTTTAGCCAGTCCTTGGTGACGTGTGCCTGTGTTGCTGGGCCGGTTCTTCTGTTTTCCATTCAGTGGTTTGCAATGTCGTGCTTTTTTTGGTTCCATCTGGTTCCTGGCGCCGGGTCTGTCAGCATTGTGTGGACTTTGGACTCCTCTGTGACTTAATTGTGGTGGGCTCTTCTGGCTCTTTCCCATTCTAGGTTGTGCTTAAACCGTCAACCGGTTTAAACCCGAGGGGGTCATTTTAGGTTTAAACCTAGGTTTAAACCGCCGGAATTTCCCCCCACTTTATGTAGCCTTTGCCATAGGCTTGTGACACGATCGTGTCTACGACTCAACGCGACCCGCGCTCTAACGACGCGACGATGCTACCTGACCGAATGAAATCGGGTTTTTCGGTGAAACAAAACCCTGCGCAGACTTTCTAAGTCGTAAATCCAACCCACGACTGGTACACGGGTGCACGGCTGAAAGAGCAGACTGCGTGCGTGATTTCAATATGGCGTTTACCCCTGTTTCTGAGAATATTTCAGCGTCGCCGGACTGCCCGTGCACAATGCATAGGGAGTGTTGCGGACAGGCGTGTCATCCCCACACGCTCAGCAGTTCGTGAAGGCCGTTTAACGGCTCCTTCTTGCCTAGAGCTATAACCTAGAAGCTCGAGATGTACGTAAGCCTGTATAAATAGTTGTACGTAATAGCTGTAACAGACTAACAGTTGTAGCCGTAAGCCTACCGGTGCATAGCTGCACCGTGCATAAAGAGATAAATACTTTGCTCATAGATAATCATGACCTCTTCGTTGACCTGCGGTGTCCTTAATATTGTATGCTCAACAATGTAAAAGACAACATTTTCCCTTTGACCTGCTTAACAGTGTGCGAATAGGCTTAACACCTTAAGGGCGAATTGCCATACTGCTCATACTGATCCTGTTTTCTAGGAACTTATTTTCACGTTTTCGGCAATAACTCAAGTTCTAGACATCCATTTGCCACGATTCTTCGCATATCTTATATTGCGGAACTAGGTGAATGATATGACACTTCATTATCACTCGCACCGTATGTGCACACATGAATATCGATGTGACCCATCATCACCATACTTAAGGAAAGTCTGTTGAAAAGCTTCTGGGGGCATTTTTGGGCATGCGCCATGAACATGCCACCACTATTGACTTGATGTTATGAGTGGGCGATGACGTATCATGGTGTATACCAATGGGGGAAAATACCATATCCTTGATTTGAAGCCTTTAGAGCACTCTCCATAGAGTACGCTTTTGTCACTTGGCAGCAGAACACCCCTGCACTTTCCACAAAGTCCTTCACTCGATAAACCGAGTTTGGTGGGCATTGAAGGGTTGAGGGACCTCGCCCAAGTCCCCAATATGGACACTAATACTTCATAAATATCCAATAGTTGACTACCGTGGTAGTTATGGATGTTACCGCCCTCATACTGATCCCATACTGCTAAAAACGAATTCGCCCTTACGGTGTTAATAGTGTGAGACTAGGCTTAACAGTGTAAAACTCGTAACCGGTTTGAACCCGAGGGGGTCATTTTAGGTTTAAACCTAGGTTTAAACCTGGGGGGAGGTGGGGTTTAGCACAACCTAGTTCCCATTCTTCTTGGGGTGCCTCCTGTTGCTCCGCGAGTTCGTTGAGCCCTAGCTTCTAGCATATCGTCCTCGTTGGGCTGTTGCGGTGGTTCCTCTGTAGGTGTTGGGCTTCCCGCCTGGTCAGGAGTCGTTGGCCGACTCTCGTTTTGGTGCTCGGGTTGTCCCTCTGCCCCATGCATTTGCAGCATCTCCTCATCCTCTTGTTGCCTTAGCATTTCTTGCAGTTGCCTTTCCTCCTCCTCTCGGGTTTGGTCAGCCTGCTGTTGGGCGTTGGGTGTGTCGTCGTGCATTATTGTCTGCTCCTCTTCTATTTGTTCGGCTTGGTCCTGGTGTGCTTCCCAGCGGAACATGTATATGTTCTTTTTTTAACGGGTGTACCACTAGAACAAGGTTTTCGCTTAAGTTTGCTTAAGTTTGCTTGACTTTTCTTAAGTTTTCTTATCTTTGCTTAAGTCCATGAAAATTATACCGCGTGTCATGTTTTATGCAATTCGGTCATCAGCTGGCCTTCAGAATGCCCGTGGATGTATCGACGAGGACGCGAGCGAGTACGCTAGAGCAAAAGATACGAAAAGTTGAGTGCAAACCGTGTTCTGGTAGGGGGGGGCAAGACCCAGTGGTCAAACAGTGGGGGCCTTTGGTCTTTCGCAATTGGTTACCTTAAAATCCCAGGGGGTATAATTAATTTTTTGGTATGCGTCCGGACTCACAAGATCATACCTTATGACTCTCCTTCGGGGGGACCGGCCCGAGTTATATAGCCTAAGGTAGCCCAAAACTGATATTTTCTATGGCGGCCCGGGGATATAAATACCAGGAAATACCGATAGTATATATATTTGGAGAGCAGAATCCGTGAAGATTCGGTCGACCAAAGGTGACAGCATTGCTCAACGTACGTTTCGTATATAAAAAGCAATTTTATAGTAATCGCCAATGAAAACGTGATCGCCAAAATCTTGAGCGCCGATGTTTGAGGGCTGGAGCGCTGGACGACATCCGTGACCCCTAACGTAGATCCTTAACACTGGGACAGGGGATGTATAGGCACGATAGAAACCCCTACACCTTAGGTTCAGGCCCCCCCGCAATAGGGGGGGGGGGCAAAATTTTTTACCTTGGAAATCGTCCCCCTACAGGCACCTGAAAAAATGCATACCTTAGGCGCTTTTGCCTATTGGGTCGAGAGAAAAAAACGCTAAGGTAAACAGTGGGGGGGGGTCCGTCTTGCCCCCCTGTTCTGGTGGGTAACGGGGGACTCGAAATAATTATACACAAGAAAGGTTGAGAAAACTTGAGGAAAGTTAAGCCAAAACCGTGTCCTGGTGACTGAAGAAAGTATAATTTGGGTGGCGGGGGACTCAAAGTAATTATACACATGAAAATGTCCGCCTGGAGGTTTATTTGACCCATCACGCACTACATACAGCGATACAGGCATACGAGTTAGTACGAGGGTGAGAACTGCGTGTTACTGAGTATGAAAGAGGTGACTGGACTGTGAGCCGGGAGGTGTGTAATTATACACCCTCAGGCTCGTACTGTTTGCTGATGCGATGCTGTGTCGTGCTGCTGCTTGTAGGCCCCTGTCGTACGCGGGGCTGCGATACCGACCGAGTCACGACTGTGGCGATTCGTGACGCCTGGCTGTATCTGACGGTCGCTGGGCTGATAGGGCTGAAACCCCCCCGCGCCACCCCCCTCGGTTAGGGGTGCGGGAGCGTTGTTCAAAGTTGTGACAATACCGCATGTCAAGCAGAGTATGTGGAGGGCCCCGATGACGTAGATCTTCGATCCGGCAGTCTGCGACAAGTTTTAATTAGGTGTTACAGAGCTTTGTCTAACACCTGAGACCTACGAGTCGTAGTGTCGTAGTCGTAGTGTCATGCGGCTCCCGATCCCGCACCACAACTTCTGTGCATTGACGGCTCCCGCACCACAACTTCCGTATCATATCATATGTGTTCGTCGGGTGTCGACGTGTCGTGGACACGCCTGAAATTTTGAAATCGTATTTGTTTGACGGATCCAGAGGAAAGGAAAACCGTCATGCGTCAATAAAACGTCAGGCAGCTGAACAGTGTAGACTTCAAAGGCGATCTTTGCCCGCAGTCTTTGGCGTCCTAAAAGGTTCGCCCTTTATACTCTCAGGGAGGACTGAAAGATCTGGTAGGTTGACACCAGTGATACCGCCGCGCTGCTTTATCTCACGAAAAGTTCGTGCACAAGTGTATATATATCTGATAGCGAACATACTTGTTTAGACTGTGCTTTAACAACATCATTCGTTTAGCCCTGCGGCCCAAATGACTCAGTCTGACTGTCTACTTTGATTCGACTACGGCGGTGAAGTAAACACGACTGACGGCTCCCAGGATCGTGCGAATCGTGGAAGTCTTTCTCGCGCAAGCAGTTTTCAGCAATCTTTAAAATACATTTTTGCGCATATTCGTCTACCTCACAGTTTGTTTAGACCAGTGACACAGTCTTCATTCATTGTCGTCTGTTACAAGCAGCGGCTCACTGTAATGAACCCATGTCGTCAAACTCTCAAGACAGGGCCATAGTATTACTAGTGGTACCTGAGACGGTGTTGCACCTATCATTTGGAGTCCATGTGTGCTGTCAAGATCGCGTTCAAGCAAAAGTGAATTTTTGTAACAGGACTCAGGTTTCTACGGTGTGATATTCGCGCCTGTACGGAAGCTCGCTGCGACGCGCATCGGCACTGAGGGAATCTCTTTTACCATTTGTCTTCAGCGTCGGAGTCCTTAAAGTTTGTATGACCTTGGAAGGACCTTCGAACGGGATCCTCCGTGAGATTGAAGCGCCTTGTTTGCGTCCAAAAAACAACTTTTGCGTAACGGCATTTGATGTTTAAACAGACCCGGGACGCGCGTTAAGGAGTCTCGTTTCCCGCACCTTTCAGACTGTGCAAGAGTCGCCATGCTGACGCTATCCTTTTCTCGTTCCTTTCAGGTGCAAAAGTCGCTATGTGGAAGCTATACTTCGGCGGTAATAACGGTGCCTATGTAGGGACAGCTTCAGGCCGCCACCGAGGCTGGCTTCGCACTATGCGTTTCCTGCCGATTCTTTCAGTTATAACGCTTCAGTTCCAGGCGATCTCTGTGAGTGCCGTGTGCTACGACCCCAATGACTGCGAATGGACAGGATGCAGCTGGGGTGGATGCGCGAGTAATCGTATTGAAATCGAAAACAATTGGTGCACCTTCAATTCCAACGAAAAATGCTGCCGCATTACAGACTGCCGTAAGTATATGCTTCCTTGACCCGTGCCTCAGCATCTTGGACCCTTTGGAAGTTGACTTCCTGTACATGTTCCATCAAGTGTTGTTAGATAATATCCTTTAAGACCGCTTTAGAAGTTTAAGTTTAACTTTGACGACCGTCCCTGGTTTAGAGATAGAGTACATATTATTCTGCAACCTGGAAACGGTGAAATTTTGATATTGATGACTTCTGTGAAGAGGCTTGGTGTGGGAGGGGTTGACAGCAACATGGTGGTATTGGAGTTGGGGGTCATGCTCTCGTTCATGTGGTGGTGGTACTCAAACACGGACTGTTCGCTGTTGTTATACCTCATCAAGCTCTACATGTACGTCGAACGAAAACTTATGCGAGGACAGCAAACCAGCAACTTCGCGATCGTGCAATACGCAAAGTTGCCCAACTCCAACTCCGTATCCAACTCGGTATCCAACTCGGTATCCAACTCGGAATCCAACTCCGTATCCATCTCCGTATTCATCTCCAACTCCGTATCCAACTCCGTTTCCAACGGCGGGGTCGACTCAAACCTGCAGTAGTGTTGGTGTGTCATCGAGCTCGACATGCGGTGACTGGTGTGGGGGGAGTTATACATGGAGCGGAGGTGCCATATGTACATGTTACAATTATTACGGCTCCAATCCCACCTGTTACGGTATATTACTATCCTTCACCTAGTGAATCGCAAGCTTTGGTCACTTTGTTTTGCACCAATGTCTCCCGTGGTCATCATCTTAATACTACTTTGCCATACTAACATAATAGCTCCTGCAAGATTGCATTGACCACCATCCCATGATGGACCTTTTATTTCTCCGGGGTGCATTGCCTGGTACCGATCCATAGATCCATCGTATTTGATATGTTGTGTGGGGAAAGCATTTTGTGGAATGTTGTTCAGTCGCGTCCTCAAGTGGTAGTACATCCTCAAGTGGTAGTACATCCTCAAGTGGTAGTACATCCTCAAGTGGTAGTACATCCTCAAGTGGTAGCAATGAAGACAACTCCGCAGTCATCGGCGGTGCAGTTGCTGGAGGATTAGCCTTCCTTGCAATCGCTGGTGCAGGCATCATATACTACCTACGTAATAATAAAAATAAAGCAGCCCAGAAAGGTAAGAACCGAAATTATGCCCTTTGATGTTGCTTGTGTAAGAAAAGCACAGTTGGGAATTCTTGAGTATGGTAGTCGTCGATAGACAAGTTTAACATGTCTCACAGTGTTTGCTGCTGATCCTATACAACTTGTCGCAATTGCAATTACAAGCGCATGTGATGCTGAACGAAGAAGGGGATTCATGGGAGGTCCCGGTTGGCAGGCAGTGCAACCGCTGAGCCATTTGCAGCTGAAGTGCCGAACAGCATCACTGCAATAACAGCAGCACCAGAACAAGTGGGCCCGCACACACATGAAAAAACTGATGTTGCCATTGCCGTTGCGACCGCTGAACAAAACGTTGGTGCCATTGTTTACACTGATCAAGAGAAAGAGAGGTGCGAATTTGGAGAAAACGCGATGTGTATGGCATGATTCCCACCTTCTTACTCTCAATGGATAGAGCTGTGATTATTTCTCCGCAATGAGCATGTGCGACGTTTGAGAAATCATTCATGTTAATATTCTACACATTTAAAACAAGGTGCAGAATAACGTGGAGTCGCGTGAGCTAGTGGGATGACCATTTTTTCACGATAATTGCTAATATTTGTCGCAATTGATACATTCTCACGGCTCTGAACGTCTACATTGAATGACGATTAGCATCACTTCAACCAACACAAGCAAAGTACTGCAGCTGCGAATAGCAAAACGTATTTGTTTTCCAGTCATTGATACAGTTTACGAACCAATGCATGAATCAAGAAAAACTAATGATAGTGTTGGTTAAGTACGGACTCTATGTACCGCACATGTCAATTGTACTTGTTTGCGCTGACTGACTCATATTGCCTTATTGTGTAATCGTGCTTGGCTTGTGCAGGAAGCAATTGCTTGCTGCATTTTACCAACAGCGCGATTTGACGGCTCAAGCTGAGCAGGTGGATGTCATCATGGAAGCCTACACTGCGGAGCAGATCAGTGCGTCCTGCCTGGAAAAGTACGGCGCGGATCCATTCGCAACAGAACAGATTGCGACTGCAGTGAGCAGTGACGCCATAACCATCGGAATGACCAGCGACACCGGTGCTGAAGCTTCAAACTCGCCAGCATCCGATCGGTACGTGATCTCACAGACTCGCACTACTTGTTATGTTCAGAATGATACAATGTCGATGGTGCATGTCTGTAAGATGTACACTTATTAGTGATAGAATACGATTGGCGTCTAAAGACTCTGATTGAGGTGAGACTGTTGAGGAATAGGGGTCATTCTGGAATCTGGCTCATTGCTATAAAAGTCTTTGTGTGCAGCATCCAGCATTATTGTGTTTTTGATAGCGTTATTTTGTGTGATACCGGCGCCGACTCATCGGGCAGAAGTGTGTTTGGCTTGTGCAGGAAGCAATTGCTTACTGCATTTTACCAACAGCGCGATTTGACGGCTCAAGCTGAGCAGGTGGATGCCATTATGGAAGCCTACACTGCGGAGCAGATCAGTGCGTCCTGCCTGGAAAAGTACGGCGCGGATCCATTTGCAACAGAACCGATTGCGACTGCAGTGAGCAGTGATGCCACCACCATCGGAATGACCAGCGACACCGGTGCTGAAGCTTCAAACTCACCTGCTTCTGATCGGTACGTGATCTCACAGACTCACACTACTTGGTGTGTTCAAAATGATACAATGTCGATGATGCATGTGTGTAAGATGTACACTGCGTACTTATTAGTGATAGAATACGATTCGCGTCTAAAGACTCTGAATGAGGTGCTGCTAAGGAATAGGGGTCATTCTGGAATCTGGCTCATTGCTATAGAAGTCTTTGTGCGCAGCATTCAGCATTATATGTTTTTGAGGGCATTATTATTGTGTGTGATACCGGCGCCGACTCATTGGGCAGAAGTGTGTTTGGCTTGTGCAGGAAGCAATTGCTTACTGCATTTTACCAACAGCGCGATTTGACGGCTCAAGCTGAGCAGGTGGATGCCATTATGGAAGCCTACACTGCGGAGCAGATCAGTGCGTCCTGCCTGGAAAAGTACGGCGCGGATCCATTTGCAACAGAACCGATTGCGACTGCAGTGAGCAGTGATGCCACCACCATCGGAATGACCAGCGACACCGGTGCTGAAGCTTCAAACTCACCTGCTTCTGATCGGTACGTGATCTCACAGACTCACACTACTTGGTGTGTTCAAAATGATACAATGTCGATGATGCATGTGTGTAAGATGTACACTGCGTACTTATTAGTGATAGAATACGATTCGCGTCTAAAGACTCTGAATGAGGTGCTGCTAAGGAATAGGGGTCATTCTGGAATTTGGCTCATTGCTATAGAAGTCTTTGTGCGTAGCATTCAGCATTATTTTGTTTTTGAGGGCATTATTATTGTGTGTGATACCGGTGCCCACTCATCGGGCGGAAGTGTGTTTGGCTTGCGCAGGAAGCAATTGCTTGCTGCATTTTACCAACAACGCGGTATGACGGCTCAAGCTGAGCAGGTGGATGCCATTATGGAAGCCTACACTGCGGAGCAGATCAGTGCGTCCTGCCTGGAAAAGTACGGCGCGGATCCATTCGCGACACAAGCTTTCTGAAATACCCTTATTTATCCTGTACAAGCCATGCTATCGCGATCCCCGATTCTTCGTTCACATCAACGATTGCTGCAAACAGGCACCACGCAAAGCAGGATCATATGGCATATGAGGAAAGTGCTGGTGTGACAAATAATGGCATGTCGTAGATGGCATTCAAAGCAATATTTTTTTGGTTTCACTTGCTTGTCGCAAGATGGTTTATCATTTATTTTGCTGAATAGCTAAAAAATTTCAAGCCTTTTTCTTCCCAATGGATATAGATACATTCCAAGGGTCGGTATTGCACTTTTTTTAATAAATGAAATTTAGGTAAAATCCCAAATTTAGTCATCGAACATATCGTATCATATTGACGTACATATGGTAAGAAGTAAATAAAATGGCTAAAATGCTGAGAATGTTATCAAGTTATCTTAAGTAAGCGTGATTTCAAAATTTTCTGCATGACCCGTCAACACATAC
>LGRX02016650.1:0-22324 GCA_001247695.2 Cymbomonas tetramitiformis
GGTAGTACGGGGGGGCATAGGGAGTACTGGGGAACAGAGGGCTGAGGGGGAGTTGCCGGACCTTCCCGGCAGATCCTCTGGGAAGCTCGCAGAGTATGGCTCCTGCCTCTGCGCGCACACCCAGAGATGGCAGACCCGGATTAATACACCTAGAGTCCCCCCCCACTTGAATGACCATGCTGATAGCCACAAAAAGATCAGCCGTCCATGTTCGGATGCTTGTGAGCCACATGATGATCAGCCGTGCATGCTGTGAGGCTCTCGTGGCTGATACCAGCCTATTGTATTTTGCATTCAAGTATTTATATCGAAGAACGGCACAAAACATCCCCTGCGCGCGCACATTTCACATGCATCGCCTCGCAGCGATTGTAGGGCTTGGCACGCTTGATTGCAGCTAAGATCCATCCTCTCTGCGCGCGTGTGCTCGCCTGCCTGCTTCGGTGACCTCCGATACGGCGGGTTTTGCATTGCCGGCTGTTGCAGGGTCAGGAGAGGTCGCAGCAATAAGAGGGCGGAGGTGTCGATGGCAGAGAGACGTCACCTGTCGATGACATCAGCTCCAAGGCGCGCGCCGCGGACTTCACATTGATCTGACGGAGCGTGTTGCTCGCAGAGATAGCGCCCATCTCCTCCAGGGCCCGCGCGGATCGCTTGTCCATGTCGCGCTGACTCGTGGCCTTGGCGTTCTCCTGCTCCTGCTTGTAGTGGCCCTGAGCAGCGCTCGCAAAGCGCAGAGCCCCCCTCCAGCTCCACATAAGTCGCCCTTCCCCAGGAGAGGCGCGGGCGACAAAAGTACTGGATCACACCAGCCGTAACGGGACACTCGGGACAGCATTTGGCATGCAGCACATTCAACACGGTGGGGGAAGTGGTTGCTGCCCGCGGTAAGTAGGTACCGCCCTCAGTAGGTAACAAAACAGATATGTATAATAACAGCTATTAATATAATAGTTATTGTTTGTCTACTCCTATTGTCTTGCTATTTCGTGCTATTTCTATTTTTTTCTCGCAATCTTCGCATCACGTCGTTCTTCCTTCGTTGCCCTGTTTCGCATGCTATTTGCGTTGTCGCCCGGCATAGTAGGTGACGGGTTCTTCACCGGTGCAACGATAGCCTCGTCGGGGTACTTGGCCATCTTGAACTGAAAGTAGTCCACGCACTCCCAACAAAGACTCATTGCCGGGTCTTCAAACCCCTTAAGGGTGAAGGCACGAAACTTGCTGATTTCTTTCTTGGTTAATATTTAAAACAAGAAATGCGTCAGCAAGTTTCGTGCCTTCACCCTTAAGGGGTTTGAAGACCCGGCAATGAGTCTTTGTTCTACTTTCAGTTCAAGATGGCCAAGTACCCCGACGAGGCTATCGTTGCACCGGTGAAGAACCCGTCACCTACTATGCCGGGCGACAACGCAAATAGCATGCGAAACATGGCAACGAAGGAAGAACGACGTGATGCGAAGATTGCGAGAAAAAAATAGAAATAGCACGAAATAGCAAGACAATAGGAGTAGACAAACAATAACTATTATATTAATAGCTGGTATTATATATATCTGTTTTGTTACCTACAGAGCGCGGGGGGTATTGAGTGTCGCTCCGTCTCACTTCCCGAAATGAGAGACGCCGCATCAGAATCAGCCAATGCTGGAATTCGCCGCATATCACCGATGATGCATTAATTTTTTACCGAGAGATTCTAAGGTGTGTGTGTGTGGCTTATCCTTGGACCTATTCCTTTGGCACCATTTAGCCACAGAAGATCGGCACTATGTACCCACACCGGGGGTCAAAGAATTAAGCACACACTTTTGGACACTTATCATTTCTATTGTGGGAATTTGAATTTGCGTGTGGCTTATCCTTGAACCGATTCCTTTGGCACTACATAGCCACAGATGATCCAATGTGTGTGCTTATCCTTGTACCGACTCCTTTGGCACCCCGTAGCCGCAGAAGACCGGCTGCACTATGTACCTACGCCGGGGATCAAAGGATTCAGCACACACTTCGGGACACTTATCCGGATTCTCCGGAGCTCACTCGTGAAGAATGGGACCCCGTAAGCCTCGCTGAGCCATGTGGGTGTGTGCTTATCCCTGCGACTCTTTTGGCACCCCGTAGCCACAGGAGACTGCACTATGTACCCACGCCGGGGATCTAAGGATTCAGCACACACTTCGGGACACTCATCCGGATTCTCCGGAGCTCACTAGTGAAGAATGGGACCCCCTAAGCCTCGCTGAGCCACCATGTGTGTGTGTGTGTGCTTATCCTAGGACCGACTCCTTTGGCACACCGTAGCCGCGGAAGACCAGCTGCACTATGTACCCACGCCGGGAATCAAAGGATTCAGCACACACTCAGGGACACTCATGTCATGGATTCTCCGGATTGTGTGTCATAATGGGGTTTGGGCGTCCTTTGGTCACCAGAGGTCATAGAATGGACGAGGGTGGCCCGGTCTGCGCCCGCCGGTACCTTCTCGCTCTTTCAGCTCTGCCAGGATCAGGGAAGGGGCGTCTGTGTCCCAATGTCAATATCCTGCTCACTGTTATGCAGCGCGCGTGGATTCTCTCTCTCTCTCTCGATTCCCTCTGGGCTGACTGGCGGAAGTTTGGCGCATGCGCCCTCATCGCTCGATCTGAGGCGGGCGTGAAGGATGAAATCGACGGCCCCGGAGGTGATCGGGGGTCTTTGAGTGTGACCATGTATATAGGATGCCGCGTCTGCCCGCTCATCGCGGCCGCACAGAGGTCATAGAATGGACAAGGGTGACCATGACGCGGTTTTCGAGTGGCTAGCAATACCTGTAGCTTCTCCTCCAAAGACTCGACGTGTGCCATCAGCTCCTTGGTCTGCAGCTTCCAGTCCTCCGCAAGCGACACCACCCCAGAGGCCTCCGACAACTGCCATCAGCACCACCCACCCACCCCCCTCAAATCCCTCACCCCTTTGCAGCGACACCATCTTTGCCGTCATGCGCAACATGCACCACGGCCTCCCCACACCGCCCCGACCCCTTCGACCCCTTTCCAGCGACACCGTCTCGAATCACTGTTGTCCCCGCAAACGATCACAGCCCGCCGCAGCCCCAAGGCAGTTCCAGCAGCAACGCACTGAGCGCCGACAACAGCTGCTGCAAGCCCGGTAATCACCACCCTGTAAACACCCCAGGTTTCAACGGTGGGGAGTCCACCTGCTTGCGCAGGTGCTGCAGCTCCTCCTCCATGTCCGTCACATGAGCCACGACGTCTTTCGCGAACAACGGCATCCGCCGGTACACCTGCATCTCCGAGCCTCCCTCCCCTCTTCGCCACACTGTGCGCCCCTTCAGGTCTGCCCCGGCTGCGAGCCGGAATCGGAAGGAAACCTCGTGGCAGCGCGACGTGGACAGAGGAGGGCTCAGAAAAGTGCGGCATGGAAGGTCCTGGCGAGGGGGGCAGGAGGGGGTAACCTCGTGGAAGGCGGTTCGGAACAGCGATCGCGTGAACTCGGCACGGTCAGTGACATCCGTGTGGCTGAGCTTGGTCATGATGGCGTCTTGGATGATGTCAAGCTCCTCCCTGGTGTGCGTGTTCACTGTAGGGAACACCACCTTCTCCCACAGGGCCTGTCCCAGCCTCCCGTCTTGGCGTCACAACAATTTCGTTATGACGGGCATGGCCGAGAGGTCGAAGCAGTCATCAGCCAGGCAAACCCGCCGCCCCTCCAGACGAACACACTCGTGAAACACGGCTGTTCCGGCTGCATGCACAGTGCAGCATCGATACAGCAATGTTCTGGGAGGTCCGTGAAGAATGCTTATTGAGGATACTGCTTCGACTGAGGTTACTCTCTCCCCAACCAACCGCTGCAAGGTACTTATGTTGCAGTGTAAATATATTCGCAAGGTTTTGTCTCCTTTTGAGCTGGCCTTGAACACACCAGGTTGTTGACTTGGCGGGGCCGTTCCCGCCTATTTCTATCCCACTAGTTTGCATCGGCACCGCACAAATCCTTGTCTGCATATTAATGCTCGGTTTGTGATATCTGTAGGCCCAAATCGGGGTCGTTGCTACATATATATAGCGGTATATGTGTGTGTGTGCGTGCGTATCCTTGGACCGACTCCTTTGGCACATCGAAGCCACAGAAGACCGGCTGCACTATGTACCCACGCTGGGGATCAAAGGATTCAGCACACGCTTTGGGACACTTATCCGGATTCTCCGGAGCTCACTCGTGAAGAATGCGACCCCCAAAGCCTTGCTGAGCCACCTGAGCCCCTCTGCATCCGCACCTCCTTTGGCACCGCTTACCCACGGAAGATCGGCAGCACTATGTACCCTCACCAGGGATCAAAGGATTCAGCACACACTTCAGGACACTCATCTCGATTCTCCGGAACTCACTAGTGAAGAACGGGACCCCCTAAGCCTCACTGGGCCACTGAAGCGCCTCTGCAACCGCATTGCCTGCGCACTGAAGTTGCGCCCCTGAAGCCGCAAGGTCAACTCCAGACCTGGCATGACCCCACCAAGGGCATGTGGTAATGCCACAAGTGCGCCTGGCGTGCTTGCACCCAAAACTGGCAGGCATATGCGCATGACGCATACACGCGTGACGCATGCAAATGCGCGTGACATGCTCATATTGTGCGGTAGATGTGTATGGTTTTATGTATAGAAAGTATGTATAAAGTGTGGGGGGAATGCACATTAACTTGCATTCACTGGTGTGCACTCCCTCAGTGCCCATCAGGGTTGTCAGAGGGGGCGATGCCCTTCACACATCCGAGGGCCGCTAGATCACGTTGCCGCTAGATCACGTTGCCGCTAGATCTGGGCCGTTAGATCACGTTGCCCCGATCTGGGCCCCCCTTTGGGAGGCCTCGATGGAATCACCTCCACACTCTTACGATCATGGAGATGAGATGCAGCCTTCCAACCGCGCTGTACACCCAAATCCCCCACACCCCACAACACAGCAACCATGGGTTATCCTCCTTCAAGCCAAGCACACGTCCACCTTGCGGTGCCCTGACAACCCCACCGAGCCAGCCCTTGCCGACGGCGCTGCAAGAGCGTCACCTAGCCTTCGCTAGTGGCAGAGAGTTGTAGCAGGCCGCCCTTCCTCGCCGGTCCGTGCCGGTAATGTGGCCCTTGTGGCAATACCGCCTAGCCGGCCTCGGCGGGCGGTGCGCCCACGGCACGCATGCCCCCAGAACTGGATGCCTGATCTGGCCTGCAAGGTTGCTCGCATGCCTCTTCTGTTCAGAGGGACCCAAAAAGGGGGGTCAGCCCCCCAGAGCATCCACCGCCTTTCTTCAGTCATAACCTGCCTTGGTCCCATGCTCGCAGTGATCCGAGCCGAGCCTCCCTCCTACAGGAGCGCTGCCACGTGGCGTCAAACATGGGCGGAGCTGCTGGCAGCGGCCACTGCGAGGCGGAGCTGATAGCAGCCGCCAGGTCGGGAGCGGAGAGATGTTGGGGATCCCTCGGGGGAAGGGGTGACTGCTCACGGAGGCGAGACGCCTGGGAGCAAGCTGCAGGGTGGCGCACCTCTTGGGGAGTCTGTAGGGGGTGTCAAAGAGGTCAGAGGCGAGGTGGTCCTGCCAAGACTGCTTATGCAGCTCTGTGATCGGTAGTGGGGGCCAGTCGTCCCAGTTCTGCGGTGTCTGAAAGGCCTGCCAGCCCCCCTCCCCCGCCTCCGAGAGCCCCCCACCCCCTCCCGGCAATACGCGCGCCTTCCGTGAGCCTGTGGGGTGGACGCGGCTGGCAAGCAAGTGGACAAGGAGTCCTCGCTGGACAGCTTTGATGGCGGATGTGCAGCAGCCCGCGGTGCAAGGCCGGCGTGTGAAGTGGGGAGGTGAATAGTGCGTTACAGAGAGGTCGGCGACGGGCGTGGTTTGGAGTGAGAAGGCCGCACTCTAGCTTGCACCGCGGAGCTTTGGGCCGGTGTCGCAGCCGCGTGTGACGGGCCTTTGGTCACCCCGTCAGTGAGGGGCAGGCAGCGTGAAACGAGCTTTCGCAAAGGGACGGGTCCTGAGCCTTCTTCATTCCCCCCGAGAGCTTTCCTGTGGTCTCGGCGTCAGGAGGTCACGAAGAGTGCATGCCGGCTTAGGGTTTTGTAGCACAGCACCCTGGCTTGCAGAGGTTGACATGGGGAAATGCCAAGGCGAAAGCCGCGCAAGACGATTGTTTGAAAAGCGCGAGGGAACATCCTGAGGTCGGAACCACCAACAGCCGACATAAGCAAGCCCGCATTTTGTGTGCAGCATGGCATCGCCACCCAAGGTTTTTAGTTATCTGCAAGCTGCAATCTTCCACCTCCCGTACACGCGCTGAGGTGGAGCTGACAGCGCCGGCCAGCAAACGTGAACGGATTTCCTCGTTCAGGCGCGTCTCGTGCTTTTACACGGGCGCCTTGTCTCAGCGGACCAGGCGAGGCTGCATGAGCAGCCGGGGTAGCACGGCATGCGACGTACCCCACCGCGTAGGCTACGCGGCCGTGCGGGGCTCGACGTGCAATATGCACGGGGGGACTCACAATCGCGGAGGTAAACGCGCGGTTGTTGTGCGGGGTCCAGTGGGTCTCGTCGGGCGTGGTGCTGCGCGAGCTGGGCGTTCCCCCCATGGCGGGCTTAGGTCTCCCGAGGGACGTGGAGGAGCGACCACGATGCGTGGATAGCTGATGCGCGCGTCGCGAGAGACGCGGGTTGGACTTGGTGAGATCTGGCAGGAACGACGGGGTATGTGAGCTCGGTCGGCGGGCCTCCTGAGGGTGGAATACCCCGGAGGAGGCATTTCTGGAGCTTCCACGCACGTGCGGAAACGCGCGCTCTGCGAGGCCCGCGCACCCAGCACAGCGCCACAGTCAGACGCGCGCCGTCCGGCCCTATCGCCCTCTGGATGTTCGCCAGTTTAGAGCAGGCAGCACCAACGCACAGCGAGAACGCGTGAGCAAGCCTCGGCGCATGCAGTCCCCTAAGGAAGTAGCTGTTCAGGAGGAGGCCGAAAGCGCCGCGCGCGGACTGGACGAGCGCGGACTCGACAATTCGTACGAATCGGAAAGGGTGCGACCGACTGCGCAAAGTGTTGACCCGGGCGCGCAGTCTCGGTGCGAATCCTAATATGCAAAGCTGATTATTCGATGACTTCCATGGCACAGACGACAGCTAACCGACGGTGCCGCAGCTCGGAGAACGCGAGATATCTAGCATACTTTGTTTACGCTGTACCGTTACAGAAGCATTGTGGGTATAAGCTACGATGGCAGGTGGGCACCGCTGGGCTCTTCTTGAGGATGCCCCTCTTCACTAATCATATCTGGTACTGGCCAACACTGGGCTAACAAATCGTCGCGTGCGGTGAGGAGGTGGTCAACATCCCGTCAAACAACTTGACGCATCCAGTTTCGCGTGAAATGACCTCAGTGCGGAGCAGAAGTAAACAAAGGACTGCGGGAAGTTGAGATATACAGTGCGTATTTCGTGAAAGTACACGCGTTCTTTTATCGCTTGGCATATGGATGGTGGGTGGCCAGAAGCCTGCGAGACGCCGTTCAAAATACTGTCCACGACAGTCTTAGCGGGTAGCGTGCAAATGAGGAGCGCGATGCCGGAGAGTGGACGGGGCAAACGCGCAAACTATGCGTTCTCTCATTTTCAGCAGCTTGTGGAAAGGCCTAAAACGTAAGCGGCAACAGTAAGCCTCTACGCCACATCTCACGGTGTTTATAGGATTAAGATCAATGTTTTCAGGTTGAGGTGGCCCTACTGTCGCGTCTCAGGTTGAAGGTTCACCAGACGAGACCACGAGAGCTCTATTCGGAATGCGCACGAAGGTTTTTTGTGTCACTCGTAAGAACCTCTGCTCTTTTGTCTCTACGTTTTAAGACCAAAGCAAATTACCTTATTACCTTACTCGTTACTGAAACAACCAAACTGGATGTTATGTGTCACAGTGCAGCGAGCGGAGCGAGAGGTGCTGTGTCACATAACTGGATGTTATGTGTCACAGGGCAGCGAGTGGAGCGAGCGGTGCTGTGTCACATAACTCTGGTTATGTGACAGACCGGACCGTGGGGCCCAGGATCGTAGGTCCCAGGATCGTAGGTCCCAGGACCGTAGGTCCCAGGCCTGAGCAGTATAAGGTTTGGAACTCTGTAGAGTTCTGCTCCGATAGTTGATCTGATTTCGGGAAGGGTATTATTTTTTGACAGAGTTACAGTGAGAAATTTTTCAGTGTATATATTCGGTGAATTTTTCAGTATGGATGAGTTTTCTGACGCAGAGTTAGAACAGAAAATTGCGCGCGTAAAGGCTTCAGCCGAGTACGCGGCATACAAAGCGAAATTAGATGATATCGCTCCCAGTTACTCCGAAGCTGAGAAAAATCTGCAATCCCATTTGGCAGCGTTGGTGCAGGAGCAGCGTAACAGGGCAGCGAGTGGTACTGCGACGGCGATTTTGCAGTCAGTCGCTAAGGTCTGCTGGAATCTGTATAGGCAGCCCTGACTGGGAGTCCCGGTGCAGGCCCCTATGACAGACCCCTAGGACCAACACTGGACTGCTGACTGATCTATAGGTTCGTGTTGTGACACACGCTGTGTCACAGGTAGGCTAGTTTCCGAGACCGTTGCGAGACCGTTCCGGGTATATCTAGCTTAGGGTTTATTTATCTTATGAGAGAGTTTATCCACACAGTTCGGGACCCTCTGATATCTAGTGAACTAGGATATTCCGGTAGGTCGTGGCCCCATCCACGCTCTATTCCACTTGCTAGTTTGGCCATGATTGGCTAAACGGCCGCTCGGAGAGGTGGTGCGCGTTTGCGCGTTTGGGTATCAGCGAGAGTTATGAGATGAGCAGCTTGCGGTGAGCGGCTTTGAGCCGTAGCTATGGGGTACCGGCTTGGATCGGGTTTCGTCGTCGCAATGTTCATTCGCGGTTTTCTGCACGCTCTGATCCCGCTTGCTACCGAGTTTTGGGCTGGTGACCTTGGCACCTTTGACTTCGTACGACGACATCTTCGCCTTTGCCCCTCGCTCGCATGGCCCGACCGTTCCGTCCGTATCTGTGACGTCGCAGTTTCTCCGCGACCCTACCCAAACGTGCTGCAGCGTGCCGCCTCCCCTCAGGCTTATCTGGAGATGGGTGTGACAACACGAAGCAAAAAGTCCCTTACGAGGGACAGCGACATTGACGCCTCTCTGAGGCTCATCGACGGGGTACGGAACACGCCAACGGCAGCTACGCCTTCCGTTCCTACCCCCAACCCTGCATCGAACGAGGACGCGGACGTAGCCGCCAGGCGTTACTTGCAGGAGCAATGCAAGTTGGTGGACGAGATCTACAAGGCGCGTCTCCATCGGGCTTGGGCCAAGAGTATCCGTGAGGATATTCTTGGTGACAAGAAACATCATTTTCGCGGTACGGACGACGCTGGCCTTCTGTCCGACCTGGTGGTGCAGCTGCGTACAAAGTTTTAGTCGGCTGGGCTGGAGCTGTGTGCCTTTGACCTCGACGACCCTCTGGCTCCGGTGGTCGGCCGGGTGAATGGCGGCCTTTTGTACGACGTTCTGGCTCTCGTGGTGGAGAAGCACAGCAACGCCTACGTCTGGCTCACTGGTACGGATTCTTCGACTGACCGAGATGGACGGCGAGCTCCGGTCGACGTTATCAAGGGCTGTGTACCGGTGGCACTACGGGAGTCCCAACAGGAGGAGCACGCCGCGTTGCGTTATCCCGCAAACGTTGACCCGCAGCCGATTTTGGCTAAGGAGCAACGTTTGGTGCGGGATAATAAGGCGTCGGACTGGACACCGACAGAGGCTACCAGGAAGTTAAGCCTCTACACCCGACTCGACCCGACCTTCTACGCTGCGGTGAAGGTCCGCTATCCCATGGCCGCTGACTTGACCCGTGTGTCGCTGGTTTCGCTCCGCTCCATGGTTGTGGAGATTTACCAAGCTTGGGCGCAGACGGACGGGGGGGAAGCAGCTTCTGGCGCGGACGGCATCTCCGCGCATCTTTCCAGCAGCGAGTACGACGCCCTTCTTCGAAAGATCACGGAGCTCAAAGAGCTCGTGCAGCGGCAACACGGTGAGGCCGCTCCGGTTGTGCGTCAACAACGGGAGCGGGTGCAGCAGCGGCAGCAGCAGCAGCGGGGGCAGCAGCCGCGAGGATTCCGTATGGGGACCCACAAAGCCCCGCCCGTGGGATTCGACCGCGACGATCAACGGGCGAAGCCGTTCTGTGGTAGGTGCAAGAAGGCGGGCAAAGGTGAGAGCTATCACTTTTACCGCGACTGCCCGTTGGGCGGGGGCCAACACCCGCCCACCTCTGCCGCGGCATTCTGCGTTCCCATCGACGAGGAGGACGCGGAGGGGGTGCACGCACTCGCCATGTGTGCGTTGTTCCAGCAGGCAGCGGATGACGGGGCGGATTCCTTCGCACGCACGTGCGGCCGCCGTGTACGGGCCGCCCGCGGTGCTTTGTGCGGGAGCGGTAGGCGGCATCGACGTGTCCGCCTACAGTAAGAGTCAATATAAAGCAGAGATTTCGGGTCAGCCAGACTTTTCTCCTAAAACTTCTTACGAGCTTCGGTACCTAAGAGAGCCAATGAAATAAGAGAAAACCGCTTCTTTTGCCAGCTAGCTTTTCTCATCCTCAATGGGTGCGCCCGCGATACCGATAGGGTTATCAATAGGGGACTAACTTTTAATGTACTCCGCCTTTGGGGGTGAAATTGCACCCAACATATGAGCTTGTATATACGAACTTATTGGAACATATTTGAAAAAGTTCTCCCCTACTTTTATCACAATTTACAGCTTTAATTCTCTTATTTTGTTGAATTTTAAGAAAATGTCCCGGGGCCTAGCCAGCCTCGATATTTCTTATTTTTGCCAATCTCTTAACTTTTAAAACCAGCCAGCTTTTCTCCTAAACTTTTGACCCCCACAGCTGGCTGTTTTCTTAACGTACTTTTCTCTTATAGGTTGACTCTTACTGTACGGCTTCACCGTGGAGCAACAGCCGGCGGCTTCCGAGGGGGATGACATTCTCCGCCGGCTCGACGATCTTGCCGCGGAGGTTCACTCCGCGGCCAACCCGCAGGTACATTACACTCACGCATCTTTCCCGCCTACTGCCGGCATCGGGCAGGAGGCTTCGGCTCTGGTGTGCGGACCCGCCGCAGCGGTGGCCACACCGGAGGAGCAGGTTCCGGCAGGTGGTGCGGCGGCATCGGCATCCGCCGTGCCGGCCCCTGCTATGCCTGTCTCGCAGGGAAAGGATGTGAAGCCCGCGCCAATTCAATCGGCGCGGGTGACCACCACAGCGGACGCGGACGGTGAGTTCGCTGGGTTCGTTCGGACCGTGAACCACGCCGCCATCGGACAGGCTGATCTCACGGGTTACGACACGGACGATTATGAGGACCTCGCCGACGGCAGCTTCGTCGTGAAGCCGCGGGCTTCGACAATCTCGGCAAATCACTCGTCGACGCCCGCAGCCCGAGCACCTCACTCTGGTGGTGCTCTGGGAGATTGCCATGACGGTGCTCCCCGCAGCCACGGCTGTGGAAGGCCTCCGTGGGGCTTCCCCGCCCACGCGGGCTTGTGGGGGATGCCGTTTCTACTTTCCTTCGTTCTCTTGATTTTTGTCATGGGAGTGGGAGCTGCCACCTATGCGGTGGCCAATGACATCGACCCTGTGCAGGTATCGGGTCGGGCTGCGCCGCAGCCTGTGCTGTGCAGGGGGGAGGAGGCACCGCTTGTTCCGGTTCCGTGTGCTATTCCACCTCGTCTCCACCGGCGGGAACAGAGGCGGCAGGGCCTCTATACGGCTCCGGTGCCATGGCATCCCGGGCCGCCACCGCCTGCCATGTTATTTGAGGACGGTCGTCCGCTGTCGCCGGCGTCGTCTTCAGATGACGAGGCCCCGCCTTCGGGCAGCACTTGGCAGCACCCCGGTGCGGTGCAGCCTCCCGTGATCGACGAATCGGCAACTCCGACTCCGTCAAATTCTCCGGCGAATGATTTTTCGGTGATCGATACCTTACACTTTGGCCGCCCCGTATTGCTCCGCCGTGCTACGGCGGGCTGCTACGGTGATCGATGTGGTGAGGGTGCTCCTCTGACCTTTGACCCCGAGTAGTTACGTTACTGGTTCTGGCAGTACACCACTTGTCTGGTGGTGTGCTGAGATCTACTTTGTCCTCAACACGGTCTTCAATCTGGTTTTACTTTGACACCTTTAAATTCTTCAATCTGACTTGCTGGTACAGTGTTTTCAGTAGTTTAGCAGGACCTGCGGAGTGCCTGTGTGTTTCTGCTCTTGTGCCGGCTAGAGGGTTTCAATTTGTGTATGAGAATAGCACAGTTGGATTAGCAGTTAGGACTTGTCACCCTGGCTTCTGCCCTAGAGATGTACATTTCTGACTCTCCTAGCCAGTCAACACCCACAGTGCTGGGGTGGTGTGCTGGAATCTGTATAGGCAGCCCTGACTGGGAGTCCCGGTGCAGGCCCCTATGACAGACCCCTAGGACCAACACTGCGAGAGCAATCAGCGCTGCTTAGTCAGATTGCACATGCTTAGACGCCAAAAAGCAATCACAGAATTGTACGCAACTTAACATCTACGGACCTGTAGGTGTTGCTTCCTTGACGTAATAACACAAGACAAAGCACTCCATGCGGTTGGCGTAGTTCCGTGGCGCAACGCCAGATTCCAAGGCCATCATGTTCGATCTGCTCAAAGGTTTCACCCAGAACATCTTTTCGGCGTTCCCATGGCAAAACTGCTTGGCGGCTTCGAAGAACTCGTGGAGTTGTTGGAAGCCACAGAAACATCCCCCTACCCAATCATCACACGTGGTCAAAGTGTTGAAGTTTTGTAGGAATTGCTTGAACTCTCCTGCTAAGAGAGGTTTCGGGATCCATCTCTTGTTCGAGTCCAGAGCATACTCGCAATCTATAATGAAACCGGTAAATGGAAGCCTGGGAAGAGTCGTGAAGGAATCAGGTGATGTGGGCTCCAGCAGAAGGTCCTTCTTGTAAACCGGTTGCGGAATCTTGTGAGTGTAGAAGTAGCCGTCATCATCGTCGACTTGCTGGCCCTCAGGAACGTTTTACAATATTCGATCAGTCACACCTGTGTGCAATGTAAACGATTAGTAATTACATAGCTACGGTGCAAAAATGGAATATGAAACCGAGATACGCACCTGGAAGATCCTTTAGGAGGTTTTCCGCAGTCGATGATGTCGTCGAACCGATTTTCAGCAACACAGCGCTCTCGATATCATTCCAGTAGAACTTTATATCCGCTGGAATGTCTTTGGTCAGTTTCTCTATCTTCGCCTCGCGCCGCTTTTTGTCTTTGCTTGTTGTGTGTTCATATTGAAATTTCCGGTTCTCCTGCTCGTTCTTGCGGGAGACCTTCGGGGGCACCACACCCGCCTGGTACAGTTGTAAACAAACCCCGTTGTTAATTGAACGCGCACGCCGATATGAGAAAATAATATATCGTGAAGGACGACCAGATGCCAAGTTGCACGTCGTCTCAGAAGTCATGGATCGCATGCTCAAGAATGAGAGCAAGCTATCATTCATGGAATAGACAGTTATCACGAATTCATGACCATATTGGGTATTACAGCGAGTAAGATATGTAAGCAAATTATATTTGTGTAAACTGGAATGTATATGTTTTTGTGACTTGTAATAATTAGATATCCATGAGAGTTGAAAGATTCCAAAAGGAGTTATGAGAATAAGAAATGCTATTAAGGAATCGATGATTTTTAGAAGAGAATATTCCTTATTTTCAAAAATTTCGCCTACGACGTGCAATTTGTTGCTAATCAATGTCGGCTCGCGCCGACATTTGCATAATTCGCAGCTAGGGTTGACGTGCTACCCATTTTTACGCAAATGGGTTCATCCATGATCTCTTTCTCATTTATTCCGAATCGTGGTTGTGTTTGTATAAAAACGTTCGATACTCGCCCCTACCTCCGTCCCGCCCCTCACGGGTGCAAATGCCTTCGTCAAACCGTGCTTGTCTGGCGATGGGTATACCGAGTCTCAGCAGATTCGCTACATCAGCTTGCCTAGTAGATCTGACGATACTTACAGTATTAGTCAAATAATACACTATTCGTACTAGTTCAGCATCACTGTACTCTGATTACTCGTCGACTTTGGTGGGCAGACTATGTCTCATGCATGATTGCCTTAGCAATCAGCTCCGAGCTTAGATGAGCGGACTGACTGCTATTTATATTCCTTCGTGAGATATTATATATACTTCGACCCATCAGCTTGTGAGCTTACCAGTTTCGTGTGCGCTGTATGTAGTTGGAAAGGTGCAAGTGTTGAAAGTGACGTGGGTCGCGACCGTAACTTAACGCAAGCGTTTGAGGGCGTTCGTAGCTTCAGTGCACATAATTTTCAGTATATGTCAGCTATGCGTTTACGTAGCTCTTGCTTGAGCTCATCATTGTAGTCTGCACTCTGACTTACCACCACGCATCGCATTGTGCGATGTGTGCCAAGCAACAGAGGCATCATTGCTTGAGCTCATCATCGCGCGGATCAGCAGCTCAGTTTCCGACTGTAAACTGAGCTAATATGGCTCCATTTACGCGCAAAGCAGGCGTATATAAGCTAACGAATAACGCACAAGCCAGATATTAGTCACCAAATAATATTAACGGTAATATCTGTGCACCCTCCAGCACGCGCACAAGGCCCTGGGGTGAAGCATCATTGATAAAGCAGTAAGAAATCGCTTATTATATATTTTGCGGAACGAAATCGTTTATCTAGTGCAAATTAATGGATATCATAGGGGTGTGTGCGTGCTTGTGAAGCGACTTGCGTTTTTCACACACTAACGAAAGGCGGACATCCTGGGCGAAGGCTCGAGGCATCTGCTCACTGCTCGACTGCTCTCGTCAGCACGGCGTGTGACACATGCGTCAGTTGAAAAATGCATTTTAACAATTATGTTCTGCAAAATGCCATTCCCCCCCCTCTCTCTCTCTCGAAAAATACCCTACCGGAGGATCCCATCGGGGCGCTACGTACGTTCAGCAGTACGGCACTTGCCCGCGCGCACCCTATGCCATATGAACGAGGTCTTACAGCAGGCGAAGTACGTATGCAATGGACCCAACACCACACCCACATACGTTACGTCAGGCAAACTTATTTTGTGAAACACCGTCTCGACGATTTTGACATACCAGCATATAAAATCACGAGGTTTATACATATGCGTATTATGTATACAAAGTACAATACGAATGTATGATTCCCCAAAGCATGTATCCTACTAAGGCCTGTGATACACCGAAACTTGGGAAAGCAATATAATGTGCTGATCGTGGTAATATCATTGGCTAGATCATCTGCCTGTCATGCGATATCACTATTTCCAAAATGCATTTTGCAAATATATTTGACAGCTCGATTTCGAGGCCATTAAGGGGCACCCAAACTTTCAGGAAATAATTTAAAAAAGTTGTTGGTAGTTTGAATATTATGATGATAATGCATTTAGTTTGGGGAAACTTAAAGGTTTGCGAAAACGGGAGTTCAAAATTTTAATTTGTTTGCACGTGGTGTGACCTTTAAATGCAGGTTTTAATAAGTATTTAATAACTTTGAGATTGAGACTCCAGGTCTGTGTCGCATGCGCTGTTGAAATTTCGAGTGTCGTGTAACGTGCTGAGTGATGACATGTCTCATGTGACGTCAGTTCGCCTCGCGGCGCATCGCGTGTCAGCTATCAACCTGTCATAAAAATTTGATTGTCATGTCACATGTCACGCACTGACGCACACCGTGACACACCGCACAAGATCACTCAGATTCGTGAGGGACTGGTGTGGGTCAAACACGAACAGCTCAAGACAAAGCGAGAAGCCTGTGAGAAGCTTGTTAAGAATTTCACCGTGGCGGCTGAGCGGTTTATTTGTTTTGCTTGTTTGAGTTTGATCTGTGTTGAGTTTTGTTTGAGGATTATATGCTTGGAGGAAGTGTTTTACGGACGGAGTGCTGTTACAGACATCCAGATCTTTCGTGAACGAAGGAATCTTTGAACGAGATCTGCAAGGTTATTTGGGATGTTCACCTGTTGTGGCCTGATCATAGCGCTGTGTTCGCATCAGCAGGCTGTGGAGCGTTTGCGTACCCTGATCTCGTTTTTTTTTCTTCTCATTCTTCTTTCCATCTATAGTGATCGCGTGAAGGCTTGTGTTAGTTTGAAAAGCGTTTTGCAGCATTGCACCTCCGTTTGTTCGCTGATGAATCGTGGCAGCGTGATTGGGGTGTGCCCCTGGCGGGAATGTTCCCCGGTCTTTGCCGACCATGCCACCGAAAGAAGGGATTGATGGTGTCTTTGTTTCTTTGTGCTAGAGATGTCTTTCATTCGTAACACTGACAAAAAATAAGATGTGTCCACGCAGGATCTGTAACGTGCGCGCAGCCACTACATGCACGACTGGGATGATTCAGGTTGTAGAATTACAGTTGTAGCAAATTAATAGTAATTCTGCATGTTTTCGTTTTCGTGCTGCTAGAAATGTATGAAGATCTCGTATGGGATCGACCTTGTGTTTGCAGTCGGTGATATCGTATTTATTCGAAGTAAGTGCGAATTAAGTATTAAAGTATATATTTGTTTGACTTGAACCTGTTCTATTTATCTCGGAACCCGCTTTTCCGTTTGACTCAATAATTTCGCGTTTCAGACCACCATCAGGGAGGTCATAAATAATATGTATGACAAGGCTCAGTAAAGTCTGCCTAAACGTCTATTCTAGACGTTACATACATCTTTTTTTAAAACGTGTAATAATTAAAATTTCGGCAAGAATAATGGAGACTCGTCCATTAAGCAACAGCAAATAATTGATCGCGCGGACTGTCTTTTATATATTTAATAAATCATCCGCAAATGTTTGCCGGGTCATACGGACTCTATTTGACCCATCATTTGCTTGTGCCAAAACCCCGGTGTATCACGGGCCTAAACCAGGTCCATACAACCAGTATACGATGCTGTGCTCAAAACTGTTAGTCCACTTTCCCAGTATTAACATCGGAATTGAACCAAAACACCACAGCATATGCTTCATGCTTTACGGATTACTTCTATTGAGCGGGATGCCCATGCTATTAAGCCGCCCCTCCGCCCCAGAGCGTAATTTGACACTTCGAGATGCGAGTTGCCACTGTCTGGAAGATGTTTCCAGCCAATCTCGTAGTAGTGCAACTGTCTCTGAGAGCATGGCAACTGCATCTCGGGACACGCCTTGCACCAGAACATCAACAATCTTCATTCGCCTCTGCACACGCCGGAGCAACGAAGTCTCAGCAACTCAAACTTCACAGATTGCATGTGTGCGTTCTTTGCATCAACAAAACACAAAGAGCATGCATTCCAGCCGCATACATGCAGCGGACTCACATTTCATGTGCACCCTGCAACGCCTAAATTCCAGATTAGCCGAGTCCCTACTCTACCCCTATTCCTGATTTTTTCTGCAGTACTCCCCCAAAACCTGCACAACGCATCACTCTCTTAACGATCATATCATAGGTGAGCGGCGGCCTTCCAACCTCTCGCTCGTAATTTGTGTCAATGCCTCGTGCGGGGTCGATGCCGAGCACACTGTTGATGCCGCCCAGGCCCTTGCTGCTCATCTCCACGAAGGTGAACATGTTGTAGACGTGCCGCCGCTGTACACAGAGGCTGCAGCGTATAAACTCCTGAAGCTTCTTGTTGTCCGCACCCCCTTCACACAGGTTCCGCGCGCCACAGTCCTCCACATAAGCATGCGCACCCTGATCACCATTCCTCACATGGGAGCTCAGAACAAAATAAGCTGAGCCAATACTTTACCAGACCAGTCATTGTCGTAAGAACCACGACCTGTATCAACGACGTCTTGACACATACTCAGCGTTGACATTCAAGGCAAGCCGGCAGAAAACAAACAGCCCTAAAAACATATTGCACCTCCATGCAGAGCGCCACTTGCCCCGCATCCCCGTCCCTGACGCGCCCCTCCACTTCGAGGGGAAGTTGTCGCCACCTGCCTAAACGTCACCCTCCGATGCGTGACCTTTGATGACGAAGATGATGTCAAAATTCGACTAGTAAAGCAGACTTCTGATCAGAAAGTCCCAAACCCAGATGCGACCAAGAGGGGAGAACGTCTGTTGTTGGAAGGCAATGCTGGGGTAGGTTTGTCACCGGAGTGCCTTGCATTACGACAACGGCTGTCAAGATAGACAACAGAACACGCGGAATCTCTTCCATTTGCAGAACCGAAGTCAAATTCTGCTCTGTCTGCTCCGACCTCAGCAGCTTCGTGGCAAGCTCCTTGCGAATCTTGCCATACTCTGCAGAAATGCATGAGGGTACACAGCAGACGGGCCGGTCATCTATGGAGCACTGGCATCTATGGAGCACTGGCATCTATGGAGCACTGGCATCTATGGAGCACTGTCATCTATGGAGCACTGTCATCTATGGAGCACTGTCACCTATGGAGCAATGTCATCTATGGAGCACGGAGCTCCAGCGCACAACTTCCAGGATACCGTACAATCCAGGCAGGAAAACGCCAATCACGAACATTGCGAGTCACACCCTGATTCATGACACCCTTCTTGCGCTCCCTGAAAGCCACATCTACCTCCATCTGAGCTCCTGCCCGTGAAGCATCAACCGTCGCGTCCCTGGCCAATGTCACGTCACCCGCTATCTGCTGCTCAGGCTCAGCTGCAACGCACCATGTAGTTGCAACATCGCCGCTACCAGCCGTTCTCTTGGGGTCATGCCCTGAGCCATCTCCTTGTTCATGCCTTCCCGCATATCCGTCTGCTCCCCGCAAGCCAGAAAAGCCCACCCCGGCGCATCAACCACACTGCTCTGACAACTTGATGATGTCTCCTCCACCAATCGCCAGCCAGCGCACATCACGCTGCAGATCTGTGCTCGGTGCCTCTGCGCCGCCTCTCTAGAAATTCCGCGCTTCTCCCACGACTCGTCAGCGGTCCCTGAAGGGTGTACCCTGATGAGCCGCCTTCCAGGTGCGCTGTGTGTCATGCAGCATGTCATGCAGTGGGATGTATAATCAAGAGTGTGGGGTGCAGGGGCCATCGACAGAGAGCGCATCGATGGTGGAGCGATCAGGAAATCTGCAGCTCAATGAATGGGCGGCTGTGGAGCAGACACCAGATTTGTCTGAATCGCCTTCCAGTGGACACCTTCCACGTGATCCTCAATCTTTTTCAATCCTCTTGCCACCGCGCGCGCCATGTTCTGCAGCATCTGAGCTGCCAAGGGCCCCCCTGTACCCACCCCCTCTTGCCCAGTCACCATTGCCAGTGTCCAATGGAAGGAAAACACACTCTCATTAACAGCCACGTGCCACTCGTACCACTGCCTGGATATTGGCATATCAGAAGCCTGTGGTATGTCTGCAGGGTGGCCATTGATGGCCTGTGGTGTGTCTGCAGGGTGGCCGTTGATGGCCTGTGGTGTGTCTGCAGGGTGGCTGTTGATGGCCTGTGGTGTGTCTGCAGGGTGGCCGGTGATGTCTGTGGTGTGTTGGCCTGTGGAGTGTCTGCAGGGTGGCCGTTGATAGCCTGTGGAGTGTCTGCAGGGTGGCCGTTGATGGCCTGTGGAGTGTCTGCAGGGTGGTGGTTGATGGCCTGTGGAGTGTCTGCAGGGTGGCCGTTGATGGCCTGTGGAGTGTCTGCAGGGTGGCCGTTGATGGCCTGTGGAGTGTCTGCAGGGTGGCCGTTGATGGCCTGCGGAGTGCGGGGTGGCCGTTGATGGCCTGTGGAGTGTCTGCAGGGTGGCCGTTGATGGCCTGTGGAGTGTCTGCAGGGTGGCCGTTGATGGCCTGTGGAGTGTCTGCAGGGTGGTCGTTGATGGCCTGCGCTCAACAAGCTGTTCTGACTGCCTGGGGGGAGAAATATGGATGACTAAGATGGGAGAACAGTGAAGCAAAGGGCTGAGATCATCGGATGGAGCTGAGTTGGTTGGGCACGGGCACAGTCAACCGTCGATGAGCTTGTACAGTCCACATGGTGTATGGGCTGCTTAGTTGTCAACAGCCTCCAAGGCGGCGCGTCTCAACTAGATTTGGACCCGGTGTCTTCCGGAGAGCGGAGTGAGCTCCGCCGGAAGAGTGAGGCGTGCGATGCTTGTGCAGGCGCCTGGAGTGGCCAGGGTGGAGGCAACTCTTCTCTGATTGGTTCGGCTATCCGTGCTGGAAGCCGGGCAGTGCAGCCGCCAGCAGTTGAATGCAGGGATGCAGACGCCCTGAGATGCACTCACTGTTAAATCGTGGGAGGCCTAAACCACCGAGCAGTCGATGGGCCGCCTGCGTCTTGTTGATGTGCACCATGCACCCCCACGGAAGCCCTGCCGACCTCCCCAGGGTAGCCCCAACCTCAAACCCCACACCTGGCAGCTTCGGGCACCGCTCAGGCAGGTGACTGGAGCTCACGGTCCTCGAGCTCGCGTCATCCGTAGCGGCACGGCGACCTTCAACTCGGAATTCATTAATAGGGCAGCCGTTCCCGCCTCTAAGTGACGCGCACTTGCAAAAATATGCCTCCCCGTGGCACGTTGCGAGCTGCCATATGTGCCTTCCATGCACGTGATGTGTGAAGCTTCATGTTGGGAGTGCGATGAGTACTCAGAGACGACGATGCCACGCCAAGGACGACGGCCGAGTCGAGAGTCGCCCAGAGCGGCTGGTCGGCAGAAGAGATACCATTTGCGTTGCCTTGAGCTTGGCGCACCGCTCAAGCATGCACCTACTGAGGGGAGCATCCGGCCGCACACATGACACATTTGACAGCCTCAATGGCCAGGATCAATCAGGGAAGCGGGACCTTTGCGGGTGAAGATTGGGTACACCAAGAGCGAGCCGGTGGAAATCATCTTTTTGGCCTCGGCCGCCTGCTTCAGGGCTGCGAGCACCGCGCGGGCGCTCATGTGGCAGCTCAAGCCGTCATCAAGCGCCGTGCCCTCGCGGTAGGCGAAGGAGTTTCCCCACAGGACCTGCGCACGGCCCCTCCAGTCCTCTGCGTCACAGTCTCGAGGGTACACTCTTCCCCAGCGCCTCTCATCCCCCCCAATGCTCCAGCTGTTCCAGTTATCCACACCTGCTTCCCACTCGCACTACTCATACCCGGCCCCACACTATTGGCTCCTGGGCAATCCGTCTATCGGAATAAATGCACCCGTTTGTAGGTTGCTAAGTGCCCCTGCCGTCAAGGTGGTCGAGGACACAGGCTCCCCACTCAGACATGTGAGATGCTTTTAAACTCAATTTCAGGCCGAGCTTGGCGCACTTCTCAATCGCGCTGTGGTTGAGCGGAAAGCTGAGAGGGAATGGTGGCGCCGTGTCACCCGCTCGGTGGAGTAGATCACATCCAAGGAGGCCACCGCTGCCGCCTCTTCCTCACACCAGCGCAGGTGGTCCGGCATCCGCACCTTCATCGTCGCCATCCCCCGCCCAGATGGTAAGCACACTGTCCAACTTTGGTTCCCATCGCCCCCATCCCAACCCTGGGCCAAATCCGGAATCAACCCTCTCCCCGTGCACAGTCGGCCTCGGAGCCAAACTGCCTGACCCCATCCCGGCGGAGCCTTGGTAGGCTGCGCTATACCCACCGCACTGCCGGTTGCACCACAGAGCCCAAATTTGTCACAGTCACAGAACCCACATTTACCACTGCCCACCACACACCCTCCCGCCCTGCTGAGAAGCAGCCACCTGCTGGGTACCGCACTCTGCGGAATCGAAGCTCCCCGAAGCCCCATTTGGCTGAGCCTCCTCCGCAGTCGTCGCCTGTGAGCCGCGGACCATCTCCTCGTGGCTGAAGTTGATCAATGCGCAGTCGATGCCCAAGCCCTCCTGTGCCCACATGCATCCGGCCGCTGTCACACTGCACCCGGCAGTCCGGATGCTCCGGCTATCTCTGACACCTGCTCGGATTGATGCATTGATGTGGCGAACTAGCCACGTGGGCATTGCCGTGGACAAAGCAATGCTCGCTGACGTATACGGAGAGAGCCTGTCTGCAGTATGTGGAGAAAACCCCCCTCGAGGGTGTCGTGAGCCCCTCGGAGTGTGTGGGTAGTGCCCCGATTGGCGATCTTCAGTTTCGGTTTGCAAGGTGATGAGCACGCGTGATGCGGTGCATCGTGGCTTCTTGAACTAGCTGCATGGATATTACAGAGGGCTTCCCGGCTGCGTGGATATCACTGAGGGCTCCCCGGCTGCATGGATATTA
>LGRX02016651.1:0-17002 GCA_001247695.2 Cymbomonas tetramitiformis
GAAGATGAGAAATTAATGAGAAAAGCTGAGAAAGAGGTGAAGGGCTGAAGGCTGAGAAACTTCACGCTGCGCAAGCCGCGGCTGCCAAGGGGCGAACTAAGGGCCTGGGCAGAGGTGCCTTCGTTGCGACTCGTCCTGCTGCTCCTGGGGCGCCTCCGCCACCACCACCTGGTCAGGCAGGTTGTGGCAGCCAGCTCCAGTGCTGGAATTGTAACGAGTGGGGTCACCACCAGAACCAATGCTCGCAGCCGCGCTCAGCCGGCAGAGGCTGGGGCAGAGGCACGGACCGTGTTTGAATGATGTGAATGTAACGTCACGATGGCGTAGACAATTTGCTTTGCGGAATGCTTAGCGGTTGAGGTGGAATGCCCAACCTTAATGTAAACTCTTGGGGACGAAACCCTAAATTGTAATGAACTTTAAGCCTGCGGGCTGTGTTTTCCTTGTGTTTCAGGTCTTGAATTGTCTGAGGAAGAGATTGGCGAGGCCGTCCCCTTGTGTGAGCAGGACGTTCCTGTGCCTCACGTTGCGGGTAGACTTAGGGAGCGTGCTTCTTTTTGGCGGACCTTCGTGCGCTCTTCGTACGTAATGTCTTGGATCGAGAACGGTTTCAATTTGAAGTTTAAGGATGGCAGGGTTCTGCCTCGCGTGCACCTGCCTAATCACGTCTCTGCTGTTAGGCATACTGCCTTTGTCACTAAGGCTGTGCAGGAGTGTGTGCTTATGGGCGCCTTGAGAGAAGTCTCGAGGAAGCCGCGGGTTGTCCTACCTTTAATGGTGGACGACTCTCGGGACAAATTGCGGCTGATCTTCAACGGTAAGTGGCTCAATGCTTTCCTAATCTTTCCTAAGTTCAAGTATGAACACCTCCAACCTTTCATAGACTTGCTTAGGAAGGATGATGGGTTGTTTTACTTCGATTATAAGTCGGGGTACTACCACGTTGACCTTCACGAGATGTCTCGTACCTATGTTGCTGTTGAGTGGCTGGGTAGATTCTTTGAGTTTTGTGTCTTGCCTTTTGGTCTAGCCCCAACTTGCTGGGTGTTCACGAAGATTAACAAGGAGCTCGTAGGTAAGTGGCGGGGTCTCGGCTTCCGTGTGCACCCCTACGTGGACGATTTTGCTTTTGCAGTGAAGGCTCCCACTCTCACGGACCCCGCGGCTTTGGTTGTACTGACCCGCATTATGCAGGATGTGCGGGAGGCTGGCTGGCTCGTAGCCGAAGCCAAGTCTCAGCTGTATTTCACTCGCATCCTTGTGCATATTGGCATAGGCATAGACCTGGAGGGGGGGGTCTTGTTCGTGCCTGAGAAGGCTCTGAGCAAGATCCGTGCTTGTGTGTCAGACTTGTTGAGGTTGTTTCATAGGTTGCCCCTGAGGCTTGTAGCCAAGTTTGCAGGCTTGGTCAATGCCCAGTGGTTTGTGCTAGGGGGTGTCACCAGACCGTTTGCTAGGGCGGCTGCGGTGCTCATTGCTGACACCTTGACTTGGGGCTCGTGGGCCTCTCACGTCCCGGGCTCTGATGCTCTCCGGGCAGAGCTTGAGTTTTGGCTGACTGACGGCTTCCGTAGGCACCAGAGAGGCATTTGGGAGCCCAGGGGGGCGGGGCTCCAGCTGGAGACAGTCCATGCGGACACCTCTGAGGTGGCATGGGGCTCCTGGCTGGAGCAGTCCTTAGGAGGACCTGAGCTGCTTGGCCACAGTTATCTGACCATGTCAGACAGACTGAAGTCATCCACTCTCAGGGAGCTCCGGGGCATTTTTTACTCTCTCCGGGCATTTGATGTTGCTGGCAGGCTGAGAGGGAAGAGGGTGCTTGTCATTTGTGACAACCAGGCTGTGCATTTTGTCATTGAGTCTAGCAGTAGGCATCAGGAGCTCCAGGAGCTGGCATTAGCGGTGCATGATTTCTGTGCTGATCACGGGGTGGTTTTGTCCTCCCTTTGGATGCCCAGGGAGTTTGAGACCCGGGCTGATGCCCTCTCCAAGATCAGAGACCATGATGACTGGATGGTCAACCCGGCAATCTTTCGGTGGGCTGACCCGTGGATTGCCGGGGGGTGGAGGCACACCCGGGACAGGTTTGCAACTGATAAGAATTGTCTTGTTTTTGACAGTGCAGGTGCCCCGTCTTTCAACAGTGCTTGGCACTGTCCAGGTACGTCTGGGGTTGACACTTTCAGTCAGACGGATTGGCGGGAGCACGTCAACTGGTGCAACCCGCCTTTTCGGATGATCGGGAGGCTCCTGCTGTTTCTGCAGGCTGAAGGGCTGCGGCCTCCATTGTGGCCCCGGTCTGGACTTTCCAGCCGTGGTGGGTCTTGCTGTGTCCCGACGGGGTTCACTTGGCAGACTGTGTGGTGCAGTGGACGGAGCTCCAGCCCTCTGCGGACACCTTCCTCCCTGGCCTCGGAAGGGCCAATGGGGGGGGGTGGGCCTGCCGGATTTTCGGGTCCTCCTCTTGCGGGTCTCCTTCGATGAGAGGGAGCCTGCAGGCCCCGGTCCCCGCTGTACCTTGGGGGGTTGCATGGCTTGTGACTGGGGTAGGGGTATGAGATGGGGGCTGCCCTTCATGCAGGCATCATAGGCACTGGGGAGCAGTGGGCTGGCCTGCAGTTCTCCGTGACGGACCCGCTGGAGATGCAGCTGCGGGCAGACATGCTGTTGGCGGTGTCTGGCACCCGTGAGGCTAGCACCATGCGGGGCTACTCTCGAGTGTTCGTGCGGTACCAGGCCTTCTGTCAGGACCGTGACCCGCCCAGGGTGCCTGTTCCTGCCGACCCGGTCACGGTGGCTATGTACTTGCAGTACATAGCCAATGCGGCCAGGACATTCTCTGTGGTGAAGACCGCTTCGGCTATGGTCTTCACTGCTCATGACTTGGCTCTGGTCCCGGCGGACCGGAACCCCACTTCTCACCGGCTGGTGGCCGCGGTGCGGGAGGCGGCTCACAGGAGGCTGGGGGACAGACGGCTCAACAGGAAGGAGCCGTTGGAGTTTGCTTTTGTGCAGAGTGGTGCCCGTTGCTGGTTGATGCTGGGAGGGGTCACTCGGCAGATGTTTAGCTACACTGGGTTTGGACATGTGGACAGGCTTTTGGCGGTATGACTGTGCGGAGAAGGTGAGGCTGCGGGATATGAAGTTCTGTGAGACCCACATGACCACCTTCCTGGAGAAGCGGAAGACGGACAAGTACAGGTATGGTCAGCTGGTGGAGGTTGCTCGGGCGGCGGAGGGGCAGCCTTTGTGCCCAGTGGAGGTCAGTCAGAGGTGGGTTGACACTCAGATTGCACGGGGGGTGCAGCCCGATGAGCCACTGTTTCAGCAGATCGATGGCAGGCGGTTTCAGCGGGACCCGTCGGCTGACTGCCTGCCGGGGAAGAGGCCGGATTATCCTCAGCTGAGGAGGTACCTGTTCAGGATGCTTGGTGAGGCCTCTGGGCTAGACCCCGAGGCTCTGAGGCAGCTGTATGGAGTAGGGGACCCAGTCCCTGCGGCCTGGTGGGGCCACGGCGGTGGCTGCGGCTGACCAGGTTACTGACTTCGAGTTCAATCAGTACGGGGGCTGGAGCTCGTCGGCGGCTGCGGCCACCTACAAGGCTACCAACCTCAACCGCAGGCTGGCGGTGTCCAGGAGCATGCCGCATGCTCAGCAGAGTAGGCGGCCCTTCTTGTCTGGTTGCGTGTCTTGCTGCCATGCATTGTACGAATCGTGCACTGCTTTGTGGTGACCGTTGTGTGCTTGCACCGGCCGGGTTCCATACACATATGTGTCATATGTGTCATGCAAGCTGGGCTACAGTAGAAGTCGGGATATAAGAAAGTCGACCTATAAGAAAGCAGCCGCTGGGTTTTTGCCAAAAAATTAAGAAAAAGAAAATGAGCCAGCCGCTGGCGAAGTCACGGAGACCCACCCAAAAGTCCCCATATTAAGAAAGTACACACGCTGGAAGTATGAAATATTATGCATATATTATGGCCATAAAGCATTGATTTAAGAAAGTCCGCGCTAGTGTTTTGAAAGTAAATAATGGAAACAGATTATATTATGCTCCTGCAACTATGTTTGTCCAGGTGTACAATAAGGCAAATATTGGGTACTCTGGAGAACTTATTTCTTGTAATGTTATTAATCAATGAAGTGGACACGGTAATTCAGCAAATATAACGATTTGCCTAGCACTGCAAGATAGTGCAGGGCATACACGCAGTACCAACATCAGTGTGCTAATGCTCCACGTCGTTGGAAACTGGCGCTGAGATAGTACACGTAATGTCGAGGCACAAGCGCTTCTGCGCAAGAAACTCGTCCCTGTTAAAAATATCATCTTGGAAAAACGACTTCAGCTCTCTTAACTCAGACATCAAACTCGCACTGAGATCATACACATGACCTTCTCTCCCAAGCAGCTTAGCCTTCTCGGCCTTACACTCGGGTTCAGACAAAACATTTTCGTCGAACAGTGTCTTCAACTTTCTAAGCGCTATCTTTTTGGGCCCGTCCATTAGGGCTCTACAGTCAATAGTGCCACAAACGTTTCAAAAATCGTTTGTTTAAGAAAACATTAAGAAAGCAGCCGCTGGGTTGCATACACATCGAAAGGCCAAGGGCCGTCGATTAAGAAAGTGTCACGCTAGCGATCCCGAAAAACGGACGACTGCTGTCAATCCAAGGCAGCCAGGGGGGCATTTTAAGAAACGCGACTACGCTGGCTGTCGTGCGATGGCCCTCTGGATTAAGAAAGCAGCGGCTGGCATTTTTGGCCTGCTTTCTTATATCCCGACTTCTACTGTATGTAGCCGCAGCTGATTATAAAACTGATGGTTTTCTGATCGGTGTAGTATGACAGGCAGTATGACTGTCATACGGAGCGGATCTGAAAACTGAGGTTTTCTGATCAGTCGGAGGCCTAAGAGGCCAGCTTCGGTACTGAGAAGGCTTCTACTTGCCGTGTTATTGTGATTGTGTGGACTTTTTCACCCGCCCTCCCTTGTGTTTCAGGTACGGATGTGGAGAGGCCGCTTACCGTACAGGCTACAGGAGCTGCAGGACTTGGAGGACCTGGAGCAGCTGGGCTCTGAGCTGGAGGCTGTGCAGATTCAGCCCGCAGAGGGGCAGTCGGCTCATTAGAGTGTAGGTAGAGGAGACTAGGACCTGTGCCTGCTCAGTGCCGACCGTTTTGATGAGAGGTAGCCACAGTTATCCTTCGATGGGGGGCTGCGAAGCTACCTCATGCCGCTTCTCATCCAGGCATTGTTCAGTAGGCTTTGCTGGGTGATAGCTTTGTTATTGCTGTCATGCCTGACTCTGTGCTGGAGCGGGTAATTGTGCTTTTTGAAGTAAGGTTTCAGCCCCAGCTTAGCATTTTTTAGGTCCATAGTCGGTACTCTTTAGGGTAATGATAGTATTTGCGGGCCTCAGTCCTTTGGCACGAGGGGCCTGTGCCCGCATGCAGAAGGCTGGGGTCGGCAGTCGGGTCGTGGGACCCTGATTCCTGTCTGACGGGAGTCCTTGATTTTTGGCACTTCTGGATTTGTCGTATTGTTATTTTTTGTAATTCCACACGCAATGCACCGGCCGGGTTCCATACACATATGTGGCATATGTGTCATGCAAGCTGGGCTATGTAGCCGCAACTGATTACAAAAACCTGGATATTCGATGTGCTATTAATCTGATACATTTGTTTGAGACGAATACTCCTTTTGCAGACCGATTACCTCAATCATGCCGGGGAAATCGTCACTTATATTATGTACTATGTACTAGCACCCTATTACAAGGCCCCGTCTCGAGTTGAATGGTGGGTATCTGTCGTCGAGAACGTATCAATAACCGGCTATATTCCGGGCGATATGATGCCGATAACTGCATTTTTCATCGATGCGCGATACTGATTAGGCTATTACCGCTAATTGGCAGCGATACGGCATGAATAAGCAAAATAATATGTTATCAACATATCGAGATCGACAACACCTTCTATCTACATGGCTATTCAAACACTACCTACGCACATCTTTCGTTAGTATGTTTTTAGGGTGTTGGCAACCAACTATGCTGCGACACATGGCACCTGGACATGTGATGACCACGACAAGATAAGTTTTCCTCCAACGTCTACTGCTGGATGTGACACACCGACAGTCAAAATCTGTCACTTGTCACTTCCTATAGTAGGCTGGGTGACCGTCACCAGTAGACGGGAAACACCCGTTAGTATTTATGTATACCTCTTTTATCAATCTGAGACTTTTAACGTTCTGATATCGAAACCCTTAACTCAGGGTTTATTCTCCGTTATCCGATATATACACACCCGACTATATATCTGACAGGTTTGGCCCCACTTGCGCTTTATTTAGCCACTGCGACACCGCAAGGATGATTGGCTAAAGCCAGACGCTTGGGATGGAGTGAGGCGCTCCGCGCGTGGAAGTGCCGGCAGTCGCGGGTATGGCCTAAGTTTTGTGGGTTGATTTACGGCTAGCTGTAGGCCTTTGAGGACATCTTTTCTACGGGATTTAACGTTGGATTGGTTTACGCATCCTGGTTGGTCACCACACCGTTTCGTATCGGCCGCCATCTACCACACGACTTCTCGATATTCCTGCTCTCTCACGGCAGCCGTATCGACGACCCACCGCATTTCTTGGCCGCCCAGGACTACCGCATTTTTTTCCACGTCCTCTTGCCTCACTCCACCCCTGTAGTCTTCTTCATCATGGTTGCTTCTACTAGATCGACGGCTAGCATGGCGCATCGCCGCCGCACATTAAGCACAATCTTTGACTCCGTTGCTGCCAGGCATGCCAACACGCCCGCGACCCCGCCGCAGCGGCACAGCCGGCCGCTAATTCGGCGGGTGCTACATTTTTGGCATCGGTACGCACCTTACAGCGGGAGCACTTCGACATGAAGGTGGCGAAGCACGTCCAGCGCAAGTTGTTCGACGGCAAAGAGGGGAGATTTTCCGGTGCGGAGCCCCACGCGGCGGCCATCTTCACGAGAATGGTCTCTGCCCTGCAGGCAGCATTCGTCACTGAGGACATCGGTTTCTTGCCGCTCTTCACGCTGGACGACGCCGCTTTGGCCGTCCGCGTGGAGGCCAACAATTTATTGTTCTCCACGATCGAGCTGCTGATCGACCCCTCGTCGCCCGCAGCGGACTGGTTGGACTCGTCCCACGCCAGCTTCCCGGCAGACGGTAAGCGTGTCCTGCTCGAGTTCGCCCGTCGGATGATCCCGGTTGGGGACCCCTTCCAGGGGCAAGCGGACATGTTTGCCGTCCGCATCGCTGCGGGCGTGGACCCTCATGGACCCATTGAGGACTTCAACGCCGCGCTCAAAGCTGCGAGGACCAGGTCGACGCTCCAGGACGAGGACGTGAAGTCCCTTTTCATCAAAGCCCTCGACGCCAACTTCTACCAGCCGGTGGTGTCCCGTTTGCTTCTTCACGACCAACGAGCCGCCCACGACCTACTCACTATTCAGCAGTGGGTGCGGGAGTGCTACGGCGAGCACGTGCGGGCGGGTACCGCCACCGCATCCGCACACCGGTACTCCCACGGCACGCACTTCATGGAGAAGGACGTTGATGGGTCGGGTGCGGCGAGTGAGGTCGCGGACTTACGAACAAGCAATGGTGCTCGACTTGAAGCGGCAATTGGCCGCCTTCCTCAACACCGCCGAGTCCGGACCGGCTCCGCGGGGATTTACTCCTCGCGCGGACAAGCCGGACCGCCGCGTGAAAACTCGCTTCGCGGCCTCACCCCTCCCCAAAGGGGGGAATTGGTCTCAGTCCGTCTCGAGGAAGGTGGCCTTCCACCGCGACAGCGGTGCGACCATCCCGTACTGCCAAAATCAGGTGTGTGCTAAGGGGAAGGCGAGACATTGGCACCGGGACTGCCCGAACGGGGGCAGGACCGGACTCTCGGCCTTCGCCTTCGCCGAGGAGGCCAAGAACTCCGTGTTGGCCGCGAAGTTCCAACACGCCATCGACAACAGCGACCCCGTGGAATTCGACGCCCTCTGCATGCTTGCGGGCGGGAAGCCGGAGGTCTTCACCGATCTCTCCGCGTGCTCGTTCTGCGAGGAGGACGGTGAGGTCCTCGTGTCCGCCGTCGCCGAGTTCTCTGAGATGGCGCACGCGGCTGGAGCTTCCACATTCAACATCAACACCTTCACTGCCGACTTGCCGGTGGTGTCGGAGCCGCCCGCACACTCCCCGCCCGCGTCGGTTGAGTCCGAGGAGGATTGGACGGGTCCGCCAAACCCCTTCTGCCCTCCCGTCACCCGCACGTTTGCCGACTTCATTGAGAGCACGGGGATTGCATTGGTGCCCGACGAGCCGGCCCCGAGCATGAATTTGCTCTCCGCGGTTGGGGAGCCGGAACGCGTGATCGACTACAAGCCCGCGACTTGCACCACGAGCGACGGTGACGACGAGGATGACTCGGTGGCACTGCCGCGACCACGGTACGGCTGCGGGAACGGCATTCCGAGGTTCGCGAGATCTCTCCTCACTTCCTCCTTGGTGTGCGCACTCTTTGTAATTTGTGCCGCCGCCGCACCGCACGCCGTTGCCGGTGTCGGTGGTGCCGATGCGCGCACATGCACGGCTCCACCGGTCGGTGGTGCTACGTGGACTACCTCGGCGATCCCGGCTACGGGGGCTTCGCCGACTGACATGGTTCATTGCGTGCTGTGTGCTATCCCACCTCGTCGCCAACGGCGGGAGCAGAGACGGCAGGGCCTCTACATGGCTCCGATGCCGTGGCATCCCGGGCCGCCACCGCCTGCCGAGTTGTTTGTGGACGGCCCTCCGCTGTCGCCGGCTTCATCTTCAGATGACGAGGCTCCACCATCGAGCGGCACTTGGCAGCACCCCGGTGCAGTGCAGCCTCCCATGATCGAGAACTCGTCAATTTCTTCTACGAATGATTCATCACCGGCCCCGGGGGCCGGCAACTGCTTCACAGTCACGCTGCTCCGAGCCGGGCAGACGGCTCCGAAGACCACTAGTGGCTAGAATTAGTCACGCCGTGCCTGCCTGGGAGTTAGCTATAGTGTAGGCTCCTAGATGTGCAGAAGAGCTCTGTCAAGTTGGGCTATGTTTAGGGTTTTGGCAAAGTAACAGCAGTATCTGACAGTCTTGCTGTGACCTGGGACCGCCCTGACCAAGAGTACAGGCCCCCAGTTGTGCTAGTTTCCTCCTGAAGTTGAGTAGGGAGTTTGTTTGCTTCGTTCACTACTAGCTCCGGTCACCACCCTAGGTGGTGTGCTGGATGTGACACACCGACAGTCAAAATCTGTCACTTGTCACTTCCTATAGTAGGCTGGGTGACCGTCACCAGTAGACGGGAAACACCCGTTAGTATTTATGTATACCTCTTTTATCAATCTGAGACTTTTACCGTTCTGATATCGAAACCCTTAACTCAGGGTTTATTCTCCGTTATCCGATATATACACACCCGACTATATATCTGACATCTACTTTTCCGTTGACTTTTGCCTTTAACTGACATTTACAATAAAATAAAGTACTAGTTCGAAAATGTAAAACGACCACTCTTTAGATTGTTGCTCCCGCAATGCGTATATGTATCTATATGTTGTCGAGAGTGCATACTGTTCCCCGTCTATTACATACAATGTTATGAGTGACCGCAACGGCTATATTTTCCACAAATCCACGAATATGCCAACCTCAAAACAAATAATTAAAAAAAGTTGCGGACATACGATGTGTATATGTGGAGATTAAAAGAACACCGTTTACTATATTGTTGACAATCTTATCTATACGAAAAACGACTATCTTATCCCCGCCGGCCACCATATGTCTGGGTGCCATGTGCGATGTGCCCTCTTTGGCACATAGATTCCCTCAAAGCATGACGACTTTGCCCACACACACTCGAACCGGCACATTATCGTTATATCGATAAAGTTTGTGCAAAAAATGCATCGATGCGATTGCTTACATGCACGACGTTTTTCGACCCGGAGCGACCCCCGGTTGCATAATCATGGTATATCGTTCATAACGCAGCATGCATTACGCGTGTAGGAATCATCACGTGGTGCACGCTACGTATAATATGAGTATGCAGCGACTTTCGCTCACACCTACAGTATGCGTGTTTCACTTTGTGAATATCTTTGTGTGTGGCCTTGTCTGCCCCGTCGCGCCAGGACACGCGTCGTGATTATCGCGGTCTGATTTGACTATCGGATGCCTCTGTTGCTTGGTACAAATCGCACAATGCGTGGTGAGAAGCCAGAGTGAATACTATGATATACGGTATATCGAATTATCGCGACATTATCCATATACCGAGCCCTGCTCCACGATCGAGTGGGCGAGATCCGCATGTATACCAGCTACAGGGAAACCTGCGTATAATTATATTTCAATAACGCAATTCACTCAAAGTTTACACGGATGAGTGGCATAGTATATTGACACTTTGTGTCCTCATAGATTAGACAGTTATAGTAGCGCTGTACGAACTCCATATATTAAGATACGTGTTCCACTCCACTTCCCGAGTGTACAGATATATTTACATCATTATATCGATTCTTGAGGGAAATGCCGATGGGCAAGTTTTGCACACGATCCCATGCACTCAGCAGTGACAGCCTCATTTCCAGCTGTGAGCACACACTGTTAAAAATAAAAAATAACCCTAGTTATGGCGCACCTACACCTAAACAAAAAATCGATTTTCCAGCAAGTCTGTCATCATAATTGTTTCAAATACATGAAAACATCCACTTAGATGAGTACACCTCTGCATTTTCTGTTTATGCAGTCATCACTAATCTTTGGCAAACCATAGCATGATTGTGCCGCTTGTCTCCACAAATCCACAAATAGTAAAGTCCTGCTTACGTGCGGTTTGTAACACTGGGTGTTGCCAATGTCAAAATATTCTCCGAATTGTTGACAACGGGCGTTCGTTGTCCGTAGTGTTTCCCAAAATTCTAAACGCCGGCGTCGGCAAATACACATTGTGTCAATTTTAATCTCTTAGCCGGTATTACGAATGTCGGCAACAAATGCATGTTTTACATTACAGACTGTTATCGTGTCGTTATGCACAATCTTAGCACGAGGACAATACATGTTATCGGTACCGATAAGAGCTGCAATTTGAGCTATAGTATGCAGGAATACACCATGTATACTATGAGATATATGAAATATGCATGCCCAAAATTCAAGTTTTCGAATAATTTTTTTTACTAAAACGGCATTCCGTGACTTATAAGGTATCTAGGACGGTCGCCACATATATGGGGGCATCGACCTTTACCATGTTCGCATATGTTTCACTCGACTTCTTGAGCAAAAAGTGCCTACATCTCGTTATCGTATCACTTTTGGCGTAAAAACAACACCAAAAAAACAGAAGAAGAAAAATAGATTTTTCAGTATTTTCCCATACGTAAGGAATGTTTCCCATAGTTGAGCAATGCTCCACGGTATTTTTCACTTACTAGCGAGTATATATCGCCCATGATACAACCCGTGTATTGATGCATGGTGGATGGACGTACGGTATACCTCGGACTTGCATGGTCACACACACCGCGGTGCTAAACCGACATGAAAAACACGCGTTGTGACGTGAACGTCACGGTTACCGGCTAAGAGGTTAAGACAAGCTGCGGGATTAATTTATTTATACAAGAGTGCATTTGATGAAATTTCTTATTTACAAGCAACTTCCCCTCATCAGATTAGAGATTCTGCATTCGCGATTAAGATATCCGAGATCAGCCACGCGCATCGAATTCCGAGCCTTGACTGGCGCGAACCAGCAGCAGGTAGCTGCTGTCCTTCCGGCCCGGTTATGATAACCCCATTGATGCGGCCCGAGCGGAAATGCCGTAAAAATCGGCTGTGTCACAACTGAGTTTTGGACCCCAAAAAAAAAAATAAAAAAAATGTGGTCGCCGATAACGATTTCCTACGAATATATCCGTCCAGAGTAAGCCATGCTCGCTCCCGCGAGAATGTTCCGATATATTGTTAGGGGGTTCGTCATTCTGATACCACTGCAGCCAATGTTGTTTCTAAAATACAGTAAACGTACTGCAGAATCATGTGTAAATTCCAAGGAGGCACACGGGACGGAAACGATGCCCGCCGCTGCTTGTCATGTTTTTAGCGGGAACACTGCGGTGCTTGCCTATGTATTTTTTTATAATGAATAGCTTTGGACAACCAAGTTAATCGGAGCAGGCTCTTATACTGGACCCTATTCTTCAACTTCAACATCGGAAAAGTAGCGGGAAATGTTGGAGTCCATGGGCACCACCACTAAGTCATTCTCCCTCTGATTTACGCTCAACTTGACTCGGGCTAGGAGCACCCAATCAATGCTTTCTTCGGGAACCGCCACTGAGGAATCCTCAATTACGGCCTCGAGCTTCCGAGGATTGATAGCAGGGGTTCTGGAAATACCCCCCCCCTAGAACTTCAATTTTGCCCTTGGGGGGTTAGCACCCCCCCCCTAGGAGTTACTTTTTGTCCTTGGGGGGTCAGCACCCCCCCCGCCCCCTAGAACTTGCACTCGCGCACACTGCGGGGCGGGCGGGAGTGCCCCACGGTACCACCATAACGCGCGCGGGTCGGGTGGGAGTGCCCCACGATACGTGCCCTGTGATACCACCATCACGCTCGCGGGGGACGGGAGTGCCCTACGATACCCCCATCACGCTCGCGGGGCGGGCAGGAGTGCCCCACGAGACCACCATCGCGCGCGTCGGGCGGGCGGGAGTGTCCCACGATACCACCATCGCGCGCGTGGGGCGGGCGGGAGTGTCCCACGATACCACCATCACGGGCGCGGACTAGTCACGCAAGGATGGTGGGGGTGGGAGTGCGTGCCCCGCGCTATCGCCTCACATGTTATATTATTATGCGCCGCAGGCGCGAATTTTTGAACATTGTTCCCGACTTTTTCGTTGAACACTGGAGTTATTCTGAGGCAAGGCTGGCGAGTAGACAGTACCTACAAAACTACACCGATGTGACCTCGAAAGTAACACAGTACGAAGTACGGTGGACCAACAGCGAAGGGAGGGAACAAACGACGTGGAGCACAGAAGAAACGGTAAGAACACACCTGCTCAAACACAACCTCTCTTCAGACCACGGATGGCAGAACCTTGTGGAGGAATGGGAAAATGACAAAAAAGACAAAAAGACCAAACGTGAACCCGTCGAAGAAATACTGGCAGGGCAGCCAAACGGTGAACAGAGATACTGGAAACATGTAACACACCTGGAAATATGCACAAGGGAAACGAACCCTGACCAAGACATTAGGCACACAGGAACAAAAGACAGGCAACTACGCGCGGAAGGTGACACCACCTACTGCTACGAGCCGGATGGGGGCCTTATAGGCACGCTAAGCACAGCAAAAGTTAGAGAATTGTACGACAGATACGCCGAGGCGGTGGGGGATAGCACGGCACAAAGGCCAATAGAAAGGCAACTGGCCAAAAGGCTGAAACTAAGTGTAGAACACAAAATACAGGTCAACACCTTCGAGGAGGAAATTGCACAATTACTGATAAGATACTCCAGTAAAGCAGAAATTAAGCACAGAAAACGGAACCTCCAAAACCACTGGACCTTCCCCCCGGAAATGATGGAGGCGGTGCACACGGCCATGGGAGTCCATACAGAGGTGTTTGCCTCGCCACTCAATGTACACAAAAACACTAAAATATACTACTCACAATACCCACGAGACTCGGTATTTGGGGCCATTGGCTCGGCATGGGAAGAGCAATGGGAAAAACTGGGGTCGTACCAATTCAACCCGGAGTATACAGCAGGGGACCTCTACAAGGCACTGAAAAAGGCAATTAACTCCACAAAAACAGCAGAACCCGTCCTAGGGGTAGGGATATACCCCACATATGCCAAAAGCCCGTACAGAAAACTGCTAAACAAGCACATGGGATACAGGGTACATGAGCTGCTTGAGATAAAGGAAGGGCAGTTCACCTTCCTGCCACCTGACCACTGGATGCAAGGAAACCTACAGAAACCCAAACAATGTAACTGGAACATGAGAATACTGATAGTAGCGAACGCGGCAGGATGGAGAAAATACTGCCCGGACGCACTTAAAACCCACGACATATTCAGCAAGGCCCTTCTCAAATGCCCGCAAAGCAAAGTTAGGACGATAGGCAGAGCATGCTACATGCACAGGCCTCTGACCCTTAGAGATGCAGACAGGCAACCTAGGTCAATTACGGAATGGGAGAGGGACTGCGTCATAGACCCAGCGCCATGGACAAACCATGAACTACCGGTGGTGCAAGCAATGCCAAGCTGCCACCTGGAGAACCACACAGAGGAAATAATTGACCGCTGGATGGAAGACAGGAAAAAGGAAGGGGAGCACAGAGGAGGGGACAGGGGACCGAGGCCAACAACCATGGACGTGCTAAGAGCCAACACTACGTGGAGCAGAGAGGAAATAAACAGGGACGCACTAAGAAGATGGGCACTACAGTTTACGTGCCCAGACACAACAGAAGAAGACATAAACGGGGACCAATGGCTGCAATGGGAAAGGGGTGAAATAGAGAAAGCCGAACCACCACCAGAAAGCCGGTGGGATAACCACAAAAAGGGATACCCAGAGCCTCATAGGAGGCATAACAAAAATGATATGGTCTACACAGATGGCAGCCAAAGAAAAGTCAAAAAGGAAAACGGGGAAGTAGAGGAAGTAACGGCAGCAGGAGTCTGGGACCCAAGAGGGGGACGGGAGACGAGCCATATGCAAAGGTGGACGGGACGCTGCCAAACTGTTAATAGGGCGGAGCTCACTGCCATATATATGGCACTAACACTAGACTCAAACTCGGGAAAAGAAAAGGTCAGCATATGTACGGACAGTCTAACCTCGCTCTACCAAATACAAAACATGAAGAGAAGGCCCCACACCCTGGAAAGGCATGTACACAGGGACATACTGTGGAAAATAATGAAGCAAATACAAATGTTAAACAGGGAGGGAACGAAGGTGGCCCTATACAAGGTTAAGGCACATGTCGGAATACATGGGAACGAAATGGCGGACGAGGTGGCGAAAAAGGCCTGTGAAGAAGGGGAATACGGCCTTAACCACGACAACACGGATACAATAACGCTACTGGCAATAAGTGAGGACACAGGCAGACAACTGGAAGGGCACCAAGCAATACTCAATTATGTAACAAAAAAGGTAAGGGAAGCGAAAATGACGGGAAAAACAAACATAATACAAAGGCTAAAAAGGAAACTAGAAACCGGGCCCGAAAAATGGGAGACCAAAAGACAACGCATTGAGAGGGTGGAGGCAGAGTATGCTCAGAAAAGTCGGGAGCTTGCAGAAATAGAAATAGTAGAAGCCTGGGCGGACTCCCGGACAGATGAACCAGAATGGCAACAAGAGGAGGAAGAGGAACTAGAACTCCAGAGGATGGAACGACAAGAGGAGGAGGCACTAAGACAGGAGCAACAAGTACAAACAGCTCGACAAGCCAAACAAAAGAGGGGTTACAGGCAAAAGAGCACACAAGAAACAGAACTGAGTAAGGAAGAGGCAGGGGAGACAAGAACAATACGGCAGGAGGAGACATTAGGACAAGGAAGACGACAAAAACAAAGAAGAACCCGAAACCAGACAGAACCCGACCAACCAGCCCTAAGGGAAGTTGAAGGGCAAATAGGAGCTCAAGGAAAAGTCGCAAGAGGGCCAACGCAGGCACCAAAGCTACAGGAGGCACAGAACAAGGACGTGACAACACAAGAGGACACTGCAGCCGAGCTCAGCGAAATGGCCCAAGAACAGGAAGAAGCACAGGAAGAATGGAGAGCACTCCAAGAAATGGCACGGCAACAGGAAGCAGCACAACAGGAAGCACACCAAGCGAGGGAATGGAGGAGGACCTCGATAGAAAAAATACTGACAGCAACAAGAGAAAAACCAGAAAAGTACATGCAACACCTGAAAGGCGATAAGGCCATGCATAAGCTCTCTAATGAATACTGGAAGAAAGGAACAGAATACCTAAACGAGCATGATGTGACAGTCCTGCTAAGATGCCGGGCAAACAAGCTACCGGCGGGACCGTACAAGAAGCAGCAAGGAGGGAGAAGGGCGCAAAAATGCAAATGCTGCGGGATGCCCAGACAAGTGAATGCGGGAGGCTTCATACGCACAGCCCATGTGCTAGGAGGATGCACGGAAAGGGAAATAAGGAACATGATAATAAGCAGGTCGGACGAGACCACGAAAATGATAGCAAAAGCAATTAGCAAAGGAAGGAAAGGAGGATGTGTAATAAGAACACATGCGGGAAAAAAAGGGAAGGGAATGAACAACGGGAGACCAATAGAGGACTTCCTGCTCACAAGGGGGCAATGCAGACTGGACGGACGAAACACACCGGCACCAGAGCACGGAAAGGACACCATACCGCACTATGTAGACATAGTAATGCTTGAAGGAACTGAGAAAGGGAACGAGCAGCCTGGGTACACACACCAAAAGGCAATGGCGGAAGCGGGTCACATACACCTGATAGAGGTAACGTACTACACAGACGAAATGAGCTGGGAGGAAGCACTGAAGACAAAGTACACAAAATACACACCGCTGGTGAAGCTACTGGAACTATATGGGTACAAAGTGACGCTACATGTGATGGTATTTGGCAACACGGGAACGATATATGAGCACACGGAAAAAATACTGACCAAGCATTTAGGATTTGACAAACAGGAAGCACTACACCTACTCAGGAAAGTACATGACCTAGCTACTGGATATGCAGTAAGCCTTAACAGACTATATAGGAAAAAAGTAGACAAAGAACCAGACTAGGAAAAAAGAAGTAAGAGTCAAGGGGACTCACAAAGCCCCACACCCTGTCCAAGGGTGTCTCTTTTTCTTTTCTTTTCTTTTC
>LGRX02016651.1:17476-31115 GCA_001247695.2 Cymbomonas tetramitiformis
GGAAGCTCCTCCAACACATCGCGTTTCCACCCCAAATTTTGGCTTGAGCAGTGTGTGTGTGTGGGTGGGTGGGTTAGGAATTTCTTTGGTGATGGCGGATGATCTCAAAGCATAAAGAGGAATTTGCATCAGACGGGACTGCCATCAACATCGCCCCCTGCCACTATTTCACACCGTCCGTAGGTGTGTGCGTGTAAGCTACGGGACAGTAACCTGAAATCGTGAAATTGATGTGCATACATGCATGTGCGATAATGGGTGCACGCCAGTGTGTATGTCTGTGTGGCTTATCCTTGGACCGATAGATGTGTGTGTGCACGCGTGCGTGGATGAGTTTGAATTTCCTTTCGCGACAGGACTCAACAAATAGGAAAAGAATCCGTGTCAAATTGCAATGTTTGAGTAAGGTACATACTGATCCACCAATTTCTTTGAACCAAACTACCACATTGCCATGGAGAAGAAACGTGTTCACACTATGTACAACTCTGCGGATCAAAGGGTCCAGCACACACTCGAGACATTTATATACTTTTCCGGACCTTCACAGAGATCGTGACCTTCCAAGCCTCACTGAGCCATCTGAGCGCTTCGATACTGCTATGCCCACACCTGAAGCCATCTCCCCGAAGCAGGCATGCATATATCGCGTCTGTGCCCGCGCGGTATCTTGTCACACCCCCACCATATTCCTGTATGCTGGCCTGATCCAGTGTTGTGGTTGGTGTGCCTCGTTTAATGTTATGTGGTTGCATTCAATAAAGGTAAACGAACATCATCAACAATTCAGCCATGCCTGCAAGTCTAGTTACAAACTCCGAGACACAACAAGCTACTGCCTTGGTTTTCAGCAATACCCATACGACTATTTACAAATCCGAGACACAACAAGCTACTGCCTAGGTTTTCAATCAATTCGCACAAACAATTCCATCTAATCCTGGCCCTAAGATTCAGATGTGTTTGCTTCAGAGACATTCTCAAATCCTGACGATGCGCTAGGTTCCACATTTAACGGCGCTTCATATTCTCCTCGCAACAGCTTCTGCAAGGTAGTAATCAGTGACCGCAACCCATCTAAAAAATTGTGATCCAAATCCTTCTCGCCTGGAGGCAAAGCATGCGCGAAATCCACCAAGTACACCCTAACTCGCAATTTGTCATCCCCTGTAGTCAGCAATGAGTAAAGTCAAGACGGGCTACAAAGAGCATGCAAGGGCAAGTTAACAGGTCCTAGCAAAGAGAAAAAAGAAAGCACGGGTTCGGTGGCTGATCGTCATGGAAAGAGAACTCAGAGTTTGGTCTAAAGCAAGCAAACGCAAGGAGGGGAGCGCATTCCCATGGCACAACCAGCCCTCCACGCTGCGACGCCGTACAAATATATTTCACCTGCTTCAGCTCTATATCTTAGGGAATGATGATGTCCTGTGACTTGGTCACCATTCGACTCCCCTGACACCATGCCATCGCCTTCCTCTTGTGCGTCGTGGCCCTCATACAACAAGAGGATGGATGTGCTACAGAAATGCACGAGCTGTTGCTGAGCAAACCTGCAGCACGGCATGCATCCCTTATGGACTTCAGCACATGGAGCGCTCATGTGCAGGACTTGATGACAAGCTGGACCGGACCGGACACAGAGAGTACACCGATGGGAATCACAGCAAGTGTTGCAGCTCCCAGGCGCCATCAGGAAAGATAAAGCATCTAGCATGCAAGCATGGGCATTGTACGGTTGAATGGTGAGGAACAAACATAGAGTCAAGCATAGACACCACATCAAAGCGAGCTGTTCGGATCACAGAATCAGGGACTAGGCACAGACACCATGCCTTCACAACAACCATACACATAAGGACGCTAAGGAGACGACGAACGCGCTATCGGAGCGCACGCATGGCACAATCAGATTGATTGGTCATACACATACATATAAGCGCTCGGGATGGCATCGGACAACGCAGATATCTTTTAAATGAAATCGGGCCAATCCTGACCGTTGTCAGAGGCGAGCTCATCGTCGGTTTTACGCGGGCACGAGGCACCCATTATTCTCGATTATTCAGAAGAAGCTCTTTGATATCCAACGCTGCTGAAGTTGCAAGAAATATTTGATAGAGAGTTGCAACGTGCGAGAGACCTTTGATGTGAAGGCGACCGATGGATCAAGCCTAGCTGACATCTGACAGATGTCCCTGATTTAGCCAAGATGATAATAAAGCTAGGAGGGATCAAGAGAATATGTGTTGATGCTATTGAATGCACCTTTGATTAAGGGGATGGGAGAAGCAAGGTGAGAGAATGCACCGACCATCTTTCCAAGCAGTGAAGCTCTTTGCATTCACCCCACGTACCTGTACAGCCACGCAGGAGCCTTTCAGCTGCCTTGTAACCAGTTGCTGCCCCAGGACTGTATAGCCGCCCTTTCCTCTCTAGCCTTGAATTTCTTATTTCCGCCGGTCTACGAGGCTCAAGCCTGATGGAAGCATGTCATGATGGCGCTTCCACAAGAGCAGGCTTCTCCTCCCTCCACCGTTCAGCTCAAGCCGCGAGGAAGATCACACGCGAAGATGGAAATGCGCAGGAGAAGATCCACACGCGAGAGGATGCGAGAGGATCACAGAGGGGCCTGCTGAGGAGGGATCTTTGCCCCGAGGAAGGATCGTACTTTGCTGGCAGAGAGGATCAACAACGCAAGAGAGAGGATGTGCTGCAAAGAAGATGCTGCGGAAAGTTCATGCCTTTACAGGAAGTTAATATATGAGAGAGTCCTGCGCGAGAGGAATCGTAAGAGGGATCATGAGGAGGGATCGATGCGCGGAGGGATCAACGCGAAGGAGGGGATCAGCGCGGTGGGATGCAGCGAGGAGGGATCAACGCGCGAGGAGGGATCAACGCGCGAGGAGGGATCAACGCGCGAGGAGGGATCGATGCGCGAGGAGGGATCAACGCGCGAGGAGAGATTAACGCGCGAGAAGGGATCAACGCGCGAGGAGGGATCAACGCGCGAGGAGGGATCCACGCGCGAGGAGGGATCCACGCGCGAGGAGGGATCCACGCGCGAGGAGGGATCCACGCGCGAGGAGGGATCCACGCGCGACGAGGGATCGATGCGCGAGGAGGGATCCACGCGCGAGGAGGGATCAACGCACGAGGAGGGATCAACGCGCGCGGAGGGATCAACGCTCGAGGAGGGCACACCCAAGGAGGGATCAACGCACGAGGAGGTCACACCCAAGGAGGGATCAACGCACGAGGAGGTCACACCCAAGGAGGGATCAACGCACGAGGAGGTCACACAGAGGGGAGGGATCAACGCACGAGGAGGGATCAACGCTCGAGGAGGGCACACCCAAGGAGGATCAACGCACGAGGAGGGCACACCCAAGGAGGGATCAACGCACGAGGAGGGCACACCCAAGGAGGGATCAACGCACGAGGAGGGCACACCCAAGGAGGGATCAACGCACGAGGAGGGCACACCCAAGGAGGGATCAACGCACGAGGGCCACCCAAGGAGGGATCAACGCACGACGAGGGCACACCCAAGGAGGGATCAACGCACGACGAGGGCACACCCAAGGAGGGATCAACGCACGAGAGTGGAACACCCAAGGAGGGATCAACGCACGAGAGGCACACCCAAGGAGGGATCAACGCACGAAAAGGGCACACCCAAGGAGGATCAACGCACGACGAGGGCACACCCAAGGAGGATCAACGCACGACGAGGGCACACCCAAGGAGGGATCAACGCACGAGGAGGGCACACCCAAGGAGGATCAACGCCCGATTCGAGGGGGACACCGAAAGGGCAAAGCACAGCTGTGGCACTGCGCCACAATCATGGATGCCAACACGGCAATACATGGCAGCCTACACTGAACGGCATGAGGCGTGCCAACCGAAGCTGGCCCACCACCATCCCACTGGAAGAGGAAAGCATGCAGGAACAGAGCAAGGCCGTATTACATACACACACTGCTGCAAAAACAGCATGGATGACCGAGCACACACATTTGCCCTTCTGTTCAGCGGCAATCACTGATTCGCCTGCAAAAATGCGTTGCTTCAAGTGTTCGACCAAACCTTCTTGCATCGTCAACCCAAATTCCTGCGGCTGCCACGGGATAGGGCTCAAGGGAGCCTGCCCCTCACCTCGTGCCGCAAGGAGTGTGGGGAAGTGGTTTCTGGCGGCGAAGGCTCAGCAACTGTGTTTGACGCTGTAGTGGGTGGCGGATCGGAGGGTCTAGGGGTTGCCACGTCGTGCACGAAGAAGCGCAGAGCGTGATGCAGACCCTGGGCATATCCAAGTACCAACGGCCTCACATTCCGCCAGAGTGCGAGGAGTATCGCTCGGCAGGGAACACTCGCACCTCTCCACTTCAAGCAGGTCAGGCCAATGACTGCTCCTCAGGATGCGGTGCTGTATGGCCTGCCTCCAGCGTAGCAAGGCATGGCACAGCTTGCCCTTGGTGCGACACAAGTGGCAGGCCTGCCCACAGCATGGCATGGGACCGGACAGCCTCCAGTACGATGCCGCGGAATCGGAGAGCCTGCGCACACCGAGGTACTGGCCAGCAACATGCAGACAAGTGGAAAGACGGGAAGGCTCACCTCAGGTGTGGATATTGATTTACACCACTTCTTATTTAAACGCTTGTAACCGTTGTGAATACTGTGAAATACCTGCACGAAGAGAAGGCGAGATGCTGGTCATAAGATAGTCGTGACTAGGCTCACGTCAGCACATAGCACCGAACAACGCATCGCCTGTAGTACCTCCAGGACACCAGTGACCGATGCAACTGATAAGGCACCATCCATTAAAAGCCGTCTGAAAAGGATAGATTCCTGCTTTCAAGCCTATGATTCGGCGAGCATGAGATATCATGAAACTCGAACGTTACTCTGTGCTTAAAGCAAGTGGTCGATAATGGTTCCCATTTGTGCGATCGACAATCGCCCAAGAGAGAGAGATGCATATTCCGGGTGAGGAGATGCCTGCATGCCGGATATCTTAAACCCCACGATCGGGCTCGTGGAGGATTCGTCCTTTTTCCTGTGTAGCAAGCCGTGCTCTCAATCAGTGTTTACAGTCACCGCCGACAATACAGTGCCGGAGCCTCGAGGTACTTCGAGTATGCGCTGAAGAAGCGAAAGATGCGCGGAGGACCGTCTATCTGGCGCAGCCACGCCGCCGCCTATGTTGGCCAACAGCTGCGGCGGCGTGGCTGCACACCAGGTTTCAGAAGCTCCTCTGGGCACCCTGACCTCAGCTGTGGGTCGAGGTGGCGCACAACAGGGCTCGCACTAGCTGGCAGGAGAGCTCGGGGCGCCGCACCTCCATTCGGCCTTCTTCTTCTCTGGCGCCCCGTGATACCACGTACGGTACCCCATCTGTGAGAACAGGCGTGGTTGTCTGCATTATTTTCTGAAACATTATTCAGGTGAAAACTGCCGCAATATGCATGCGCAAAATGAACTGAGTCGGGTACGAAAGGCTTCCTATGACGTTAGATGCTTCGAGAAGCACTGGCCTGGGTCGAAGAAAACGAGGTAGGGAGGCGATGAAGACCAAGTCGCTAAGCTGAGGAGCGGGTGGGCAGTGGATCGAGAAGGATACAGATCGCGGGGAACGACCTTCAAATCCATGACGCAAGGCCGTGTATACGTGTGCGTGATGTCTTCCATCTGATACAGCACGCCATGACGCCCTCAGGTCCCACCCACGACCCGAGCATTGCAGTGAAGATGAATCAAGTCCCGCTTGTGTTTTCACAAGGTTCTCCTAGGTACGCTACCCAACTCAGCAGTCCTAGGTGCGCTACCCAACTCAGCAGTCCTAGGTACTCTACACAACACCAAACAGGGAACAGTTTGTCGGCAGGGCCGGGGCAACACCTTTAAGCAGGACACAGGATCTGCATGTCCAGAGATGTGTTCCAATACCATAGAGCAGGTTCCGTCTGCAAACCAACGCAGACCGCACTCTGAGCTCCTGCCAGGAACTCAACCAGCCAGATCCGCCGCCGCAGCGTGATTCTGCCGCAATAGAGCAAAACTTCAGCCATGTTGTGCGTTTGTACGTCCGTTCGCGTAAAAACGTATCTTTGTAAGATAATAATCTGAGTCTTCAGCCGCAGGGAGACGGCCGGGCCTGGAGGGAGCATACAGGAGCTCGGGAGGTATCTGTGAAGAAAGGCCAGCGAAGTAATTGACCCACATTCCGTCGAGCCTGAAGAGGACAGGAGTAAATCTTCAGAGCGTATATATATATATATATCAAATGTGTTGTCAACATAACAAGCCTGCTGCATCTTCAAAATCGCACGAGCCTGCCGCAATCGACGTTGGACTTCGCTCGGAAGGGTCTGCAAACCGATATCTAGAGGAAGTAACAAGCCTTCCTCGCAATTTTCTACAGCTTATCCGTTGATTCTGCGGAAAAGAGACGCTGTTTCTCGAGGTCGGTCGACACGTTCGATAGGTTGCCGTGCATGAGGACCTCAAATGATCGCTAGCACAACCAAGCGCAGGGGACGCGTCAAAGCAGGGCGGCGGAAGACTCGGGGATTTGGCACGACTGCAGTACCGTTTGACTCAGTTTCAGCTCGCGCATCAGCGTTAACTCGATCGTAAAAGCTCGCCTCTCTGTATCCACGGTCGTCGTTCTGTCCACATAACCGGTTACGCAACGCGCGCATAAAGCCTCGAGGTGACATTTTCTAAGGAACTTCTATGCTCGTTGGGCTAAGACATACAGCTTAGTTCACTGAGGTACCGCAGACCCTAAACGTAAGTGTGTATTAAGGTACCGCTGGAACTTGATGGCTCACAACAGAACACTCACAGTGGCCACGTCGACCGTTTTCGAGATGCTGACAAATTGTGGGAGGAGATTACGCCAGGTGACCAGGTGGCGAAGCTTGGTGCATGTTGTACCAGCAATATGCCAATAAAAAAAAGGGAAGACTCAGATGTACACTCGTAAGGGCAACACCTGTAGAGGTTTGTAGAACACGCCGTTGTCATCCACGACAGGTCCAAGCTTTTCGTCTGCGCATTCCGAGGTGTCAGTAGGCAGCACAAAACAGAAGCGTCAGAATCCCTGTTTTTTTAGGAGCACAAGGCTCAAGGATAACACAGTTAAGCTCTTAGCGCCCCGAAGCAAACCGGGGGCCAAGAGGGGATCGCTAGAGGGAAGACGCTTGTACTCGCCTGCGCAACCGTGGCCCGCTACCTGCAAGGTTCCATACTTCTAACTTACAGTTGGTAAAACTTTTGTTGAAACAGAAGCTTCCCCGGCAAAAAGAAGCTGCATCCGACACAAGAAAACGAGTGGGTAGCTCACCTGGTGCTCAGAGCGGCGTAGGCTGGGGATCACAAGGACATCATCCGCATTTTGTTGCGTGGTTCTAGAAGCGATGTCCATGTTTGACTGGCATGTGTCGAATATGAGATTGTGTACTATCTGTGTAATCACTAAATTGACCTGCGACAAGATGAAATATACTCTCCTCTCTTTACAAGTAATTTTGTTCGCCTCTATCGTTCAGACCGTTCACCAAATTCAAACGAAAGCGTCTGACGTGAGGCCCGTCGTTGTATCTGGTTTGGGAATTTCGACGACATGTCGGTCTGTCGCGTTTTTGATCACGGCGATTTGATTGGTTGAAAAATTCTGAAACGCGACAGACCGACATGCGACAGGGTCGACATTATCTTTTTGGGGTCTACACTATCTCTGCATGTCTTCGAAAACGAAAGATAGTGTAGACCCCAAAAAGATCATGTCGACCCATTTTGTCTCCTTTTTGTCGTCCTATGTCGCGTTAATTTAAAATCTATCGTTAGATCAAAACTTTTTTAAGGGCGCACAGGCATTTAATGTCGCGCATGTCGTTCATGTCGGTTTTCGGGTTCCACGTCGGCAAAAAGACATGACCACGTAGGCAAAAAGACAGAGCTACGTCCCGCGAAAATAAGGAAAGACACAAGTTTAACCTAGAATTTCCGGGGTTTCTTATGCACATGTTATGCCTTCAACTGTTCCATTCCGGTAATGACTCCGTCAAAAAATTCTCCTACTATTGCGGATGCTTCTCCAGTTCCTGAAATTCATGTCGAGAACAATGCCTCACAGTCCCCTACTGCTACTGCAACCGATTTGGCTGGTCGTGGTTGCTGGATGTGACACACCGACAGTAAAGACTGTCACCTGTCACTTCCTATAGTAGGCTGGGTGACCGTCACCAGTAGACGGGAAACACCCGTTAGTATTTATGTGTATACCTCTTTTATCAAGACACACTTTATCGTTCTGATTCCGTAACCCTTAACTCAGGGGTTATCTCTCCAGTTAGATATATATTACCTCAGCACTATATATCTGCCAGGTTTGGCCCCACTTGCGCTTTATTTAGCCACTGCGAGATTGCCACCATGAGTGGCTAAGCTCGGACGCCTGGGATGGAGTGAGGCGCTCCGCGCGTGAGAGTGCCGGCAGTCACGGGTATGGCCTAAGTTTTATGGGTTGATTTACGGCACGCCGCGCCGGTTGGAAGACAATTTTCTTACGGGGCTTAACGTTGGACTGGTTTACGCTTTCTGGTTGGATCCCACACCGTTGCGTATCGGCCGCCGCTACCACACGACTTCCCGGAATTATTTGATCTCTCACGGCTGCCGTATCGGCGACCCACGCGTTTCTTGGCCGCCCGACACTGCCGCACATCTCACGTTTCATTGCCTCACTCCGCCCCTTCAGTCCTTCTCAGTATGGTAGCTTCTACTCGAGCCACCGCTAGCATGGCGAATCGCCGACGCGCACTAGCCACGATTTTTGATTCAGCAGCTGCGAGACACGCCAACACTCCAGCCACACCGCCGGCAGCTCAGCCGGCTGCCAATTCAGCAGGTGCTACGTTCCTTGCCTCGGTGCGTACACTTCAGCGGGAGCACTTCGACATGAAAGTCTCCAAGTCCGTTCGTCAAAAGTTGTTCGAGGACAAGAACGGGCGGTTTTCGGCGGCTGAGGGCCACGCGTCTGCGATCTTCGCCAGGATGGTCTCTGCGCTGCAGACGGCGTTTGTCACGGAGGACATTGGTTTCGCACCCCTTTTCCTGCTGGACGATGCTACCCTTCCCATCCGCGTGGAGGCCAACGCCTTATTGTTCTCCACGCTCGAGCTCATGGTTGACCCCGCGTCGCCGGCAGCGGACTGGATGGACTCCTCGCACTCCACATTCCCGAACGACGGTAAGCGGGTGCTTCTCGAGTTTGCCCGCCGCATGATCCCAGCGGGTGACCCCTTTCAGGGCCAGGCGGACATGTTGGGCATCCGCGTCTCTGCGGGCGTGGACCCGCATGACAAGATCAGCGACTTCAACGCCGCTCTGAAGGCTGCGAGGACGCGGGCGACACTCCACGATGAGGACGTGAAGGCGCTGTTCATCAAGTCCCTCGACACCGTCTTCTACCAGCCGGTGGTATCACGGTTGCTTCTCCACGATCAACGAGCCGCTCACGACCTCCTCACGATTCAACAATGGGTGCGTGAATGCTACTCCGAGCACGTGCGGGCGGGCACCGCCACGGCGTCCGCACACCGCTACTCTCACGGCACGCATTTCATGGAGGGAGCCGCCGATGACTCCGGTGGACCCGGTGAGCTCGCGGACTTGAGGACGATGGTCCTCGACTTGAAGCGTCAATTAGCCGCATTCCTCGACACCGCCGAGTCCGGACCGGCTCCGCGGGGGTTTACTCCTCGCGCGGACAAGCCGGACCGCCGCATCAAGACTCGTTTCGCGGCCTCGCCCCTCCCCAAAGGGGGCAATTGGTCTCAGTCCATCTCCAAGAAGGTGGCCTTCCATCGCGACACCGGCGCGACCGTGCCGTACTGCCAAAATCAGGTGTGCGCGAAGGGCAAGGCGCGCCATTGGCATCGGGACTGCCCGAACGGAGGCCGGACCGGGCTCTCGGCCTACGCTTTCGCTGAGGAGGCCGAGAACTCGGTGTTGGCCGCAAAATTTCAACATGCCATCGACCACGACGACGCCGAAGAGTTCGACGCCCTTTGCATGCTCGCGGGCGGGAAGCCGGACATCTTCGCCGACCTCTCCGCGTGCTCATTCTGCGAGGAGGACGGTGAGGCCCTCGTGTCCGCCGTCACCGAGTTCTCCGAGTTGGCGCGCGCGGCTGGGGATTCGACATTCAACGTCAACACCTTCACTGCCGACTTGCCGGTGGTGTCGGAGCCGCCCGCACACTCACCGCCCGCGTCGATTGAGTCCGAGGAGGAATGGACCGGTCCGCCGAACCCCTTCTGCCCTCCTGTCACCCGCACGTTTGCCGACTTCATTGAGAGCACAGGGATTGCGTTGGTGCCCGATGAGCCGGCCCCGAGCATGAATTTGCTCTCCGCGGTTGAGGGGCCGGAACGCGTGATCGACTACAAGCCCGCGACTTACGCCACGGGCGACGATGACGACGACGATGCCTCGGTGACACCGCCGCGGCCACGGTACGGCTGCGGGAACGGCATTCCGAGGTTCGCGAGGTCTCTCCTCACTTCCTCCTTGGTGTGCGCACTCTTTATAATTTGTGCCACCGCCGCACCGCACGCCGTTGCCGGTGTCGGTGGTGCCGGTGCGCACACGTGCACGGGTCCACCGGTCGGTGGTGCTACGTGGACTGACTCGGCAGTCCCGGCTACGGAGGCTTCGCCAGCTGACGTGATTCATGACATGCCGTGTGCTATTCCGCCTCGTCGCCAACGGCGGGAGCAGAGACGGCAGGGCCTCTATATGGCTCCAATGCCGTGGCATCCCGGGCCGCCGCCGCCTGCCGAGCTGTTTGAGGACGGTCCTCCACTGTCGCCGGCGTCGTCTTCGGATGACGAGGCCCCGCCGTCGGGCAGCCCTTGGCAGCACCCCGGTGCAGTGCAGCCTCCTGTGATCGAGAATTCAACAATTTCTTCTACGAATGATTCACCACCGGCCCCGGGGGCCGGCAACTGCTTCACAGTCACGCTGCTCCGAGCCGGACAACCAGCTCCGAAGACCCCTCGTGGCTAAAATTGGTCACGCCGTGCCTGCCTAGGGGTTAGCTATAGTGTAGCTTCCTAGATGTGTAGGAGAGCGCTCTAAATTCGAGCTGTGTTTAGTTCCTTTAGCAAAGTAACAGCAGTATCTGACAATCTTGCTGTGACCTGGGACCGCCCTGACCAAGAGTACAGGCCCCCAGTTGTGCTACAGTTTCCTCCTGAAGTTGAGTAGGGAGTTTGTTTGCTTCGTTTCACTACTAGCTCCGGTCACCACCCTAGGTGGTGTGCTGGATGTGACACACCGACAGTAAAGACTGTCACCTGTCACTTCCTATAGTAGGCTGGGTGACCGTCACCAGTAGACGGGAAACACCCGTTAGTATTTATGTGTATACCTCTTTTATCAAGACACACTTTATCGTTCTGATTCCGTAACCCTTAACTCAGGGGTTATCTCTCCAGTTAGATATATATTACCTCAGCACTATATATCTGCCAGTGGTTCCCCACAACCAAAGTCGCCTTTGCCAACTGTTGCCAGCGATCGCATTTTACGTTCCTCCCCAGCAGCTTCGCGTCCGGTTTCTCGAGCAAATCCTAACCCGCCATACGTCAATCCTAAGAGGCGAAAGGTCAATTCCGTTAACGTTCCTCGTCAAGCTTCTTCTGGAGTCATTAAAGCTAGAGTTGGCGTGAAGGCTAAACCTAGGAGTAAAGAAGAATTAGCTAAACTTGCCGCAAGGCAGCGCGAATACAGGAAGAGGAGGCTCTTGGAAACTGCAGCTTCGAAAGCATCCCCTCCCGGTTCACGACCCAACCCCCCTAACAGCGCCAGCAACCCTGCGCCCATTCCCATGGCTAGAGAAGTGACCGATTCCATGGCTAGAGAAGTGACAGAAGAAGGGACCGATATTCTGGACTCTTGGGACTTTGATATGAGTGAGCAACAGTCGCCTCCTGAAACCCAAGAAGAGGACCTCAACTCAGAGGATCTCGAGGTCGTTGATGAAGATGCGCAGTTCTACCCTTTGACTTGGTGCTTTGTTTGTGGCAAGGATCACAAGACTCGTCAGCCATCACTAGTCGTCACTGAGCGCATTCGTTTAGCATCTATTTTTGTACTTCCTTCTTTACGCACGACGATTGAGAGGCTGTTCGACACACAAACCATGGGTTTGTTGGACGATAGGAACACTAGAAATGTGTGGGACATTATCGTTGATGAATGCAACGATAGCTCTGTGCGTGTTAGCTTAGCCGATGCTATTGATGACACTTGGGACGACCTACACTTTTCTAACATTAACCCCAACACCCTTGTGCACACACGCCCAGCTGCAACTTTAAAGTCTATCTACGACGACGTTCGTCCATTGCTGACTATTTTGAAAGCTAACTACAACAAAAGTGGGGAGAACGAGCGCGAGCGATGGCTATACATGAACTCCCTTAAAGGGAAGCCTTGTGATGTTGGCGTCTACTATTGGTGGCTAATAGTAGAGGCTAATGGCTACACTAGTAAGATAGTTAAAGCTTTAGACGATGCTGTCGGTGGGGAGTCTTCCATTGGAGGTGATGATAACTCGAAAAAAAACCAAGCTCCCTCCCCCTACTCAAGCCAACGCCGTGGATCTTGCTTTCACCACGGCTTGTGAGCAGCAATCCACACTACTCACGTTGCAAAGGCAACGTGAGGAACAAGAATTACGAGAGGCAAGTGCTAGGACAATTGCTGAAGCTCAGCGGGAGCAAACTCTTCTTTTCACAAAGCAACAAGACAATGTCAAGCTAGCACAAACTCTAGTGAAAGATCCTGATATGGATCCTGACATCAAGACTAAAGCTAAGAGTAAGATCCTTGAGTGGCTTGATTCGTGGTAATATGTAACTTTTTTTTTTATTTTCTTTCCTGCACTTGTTATATTTTTGTATTCATATTCCCTTTGGTGTACTTTGATAATCCTTCTTCCTTTGCTTTCAACAGAAGCTGGTTAGGGTCCCACCTATCGGTGTCACCCCCCCCCCTTCTCAAAAAGCTTGAAAGAAATGAAGAAAAATATTTCAAGGTCTGTGAAATGCTATCACATATTCTTGAGAGGCGTGTAGGTCGAGGGTTTGTAAAATGTTATCACATATTTTCGAGAGGCGTCTAGGTCGAGGGCCTTTGAAATGCTATCACATATTTTCGAGGGGCATAAAGGTCGAGGGTCTATGAAATGATGCCACATATTTTGAGAGAGGCGTCTGTGTCGAGGGTCCTGTGAAATGTTATCACATATTTCGAGGGGCATAAAGGTCGAGGGTCTATGAAATGTTATCACATATTTTCGAGAGGCGTCTGTGTCGAGGGTCTCGTTATCACATATTTTCGAGGGGCATAAAGGTCGATGGTCTGTGAAATGTTATCACATATTTTTGAGAGGCGTCAAGGTCGAGGGTCTGTGAAATGTTATCACATATTTTTGAGAGGCGTAGGGTCTATGAAATGTTATCACATATTTTTGAGAGGCGTCAAGGTCGAGGGTCTGTGAAATGTTATCACATATTTTCGAGGGGCATAAAGGTCGAGGGTCTATGAAATGTTATCA
>LGRX02016652.1:0-15270 GCA_001247695.2 Cymbomonas tetramitiformis
GTCGCCCGTGGGCGAGAGAGCTGTAGGACGACTCACCCGCGGATGAGGCGCGCGCTGGAGTGGCAGAGCTGAAGGGCGACTCATCCGAGGATGAGGCGCCCGCTGGAGTGGCCGAGAGCTGAACGAGGGCGACTCATCCGCGGATGAGGCGCGCGCTGGAGTGGCGCAGAGCTGAAGGGCGACTCATCCGCGGAGGAGTCGCCCGCTGTACTTATTTGTATGATATTGTAGGGTTTCCGCGCATTGGCTATGTGCACAAGCTCGTGTTCGCTCAAATGTTTCCTGAGATAAATCGCCTTTTAATATCTGAGATTATTTCCGTATACGTGTATCAAGAAAAATCGTTAAAATATATCTGCTTTGCCTTTGATCAGCAAATCTTTGTGCGCAACTGGAGGTGCATGCGTCATCCAAAATTTTGAACAAATGAATTCATGAACGAAGTTGCAGATAGTCTATAAAATAGAAATTCCGATCGTCGATCCTAAAGTAGTTGGATACTCGATAATTATTGGTCCAAAAAAATAAAAGCAGTCATGTTTAATTGTCCGGTCATCGGTGTCATCAGGTTTCCGATATTCAGAATCCGATCGAGATGTACTCATTGGTCTAAAATTATTTACGTTTGGTCATCGTCGTCATTTGGTCATCTTGGTATTAAAAACGATAGTACATAGCTTTCAGTCGCGAGACCCTTTTCTTCTTTGACCGAAGGAAAGACGCCGCCTCCGCGCATTCCTTTACCGACGTTTTAAAATATGATCGGATAGAACTGCGTTTATCTTGCTGCGCATAAAATATGCCTGTCGTTGCCCGCGGATTACTTGTCCGCTTCAGCTCTCCGCGCATTGACGATACTGAATCCGCGGAAGCAACTATTTTCTGCCTTGACGCTCTTTGCGTTATTCTTGTACGGACTGTTTATTTTTCGTTGCCCGCGGATTACTTGTCCTTCAGCTCTCCGCGCATTGACGATACTGAATCCGCGGAAGGAACTGTTTTTCTCTCTATTGACGCTCTTTACTAATCCGCGGATGAGTAAACATTTCCGCCTGTTTATTTCTAAAAAAGACTTTCGGCGCGTCCAGGAAACCCCAGCATATGCCTAACAGCTCTGCCACTCCAGCGCGCGCCTCATCCGCGGATGAGGTCCCCTTCAGCTCCGCCAATTCAGCGGTCGACTCCTCCGCGGATGAGTCGCCCTTCAGCTCTGCCACTCCGGCGGGCGACTCATCCGCGGATTAGCTGCCCTTCAGCTCTGCCACTCTACTAGCGGGCGCCTCATCCGCGGATGAGTCGCCCTTCAGCTCTGCCACTCCAGCGGGCGCCTAATCCGCGGATGAGTCGCCCTTCAGCTCTGCCACTCCAGCGGGCCGCCTCATCCGCGGATGAGCTGCCCTTCAGCTCTCTCGCCCACGGGCAGCTCATCCGCGGACGAGTCGCCCTTCAGCTCTCTCGCCCACGGGGCAACTCATCCGCGGATGGGTCGCCCTTCAGCTCTCTCGCCAATAGGGCAACTCATCCGCGGATGAGTCGCCCTTCAGCTCTCTCGCCCACGGGGCAACCCATCCGCGGATGAGTCGCCCTTTAACTCTCTCGACCATAGGGCGACTCGTCCGCGGATGAGTTGCTCTTCAGCTCTCTCGCCCACAGGGCGCCTCATCCGCGGATGAGTTGCCCGTCGATTGTCTCGCCCACGGGGCGACTCATCCGCGGATGAGTCGCCCTTCAGCTCTCTCGTCCACGGGCAGCTCATCCGCGGATGATTTGCCCGTCGATTGTCTCGCCCACGGGGCGACTCATCCGCGGATGAGTTGCCCGACAGAGTCTTGCTCCACCCCCCCCAATTTTGCCTATTTTTGCCAACGTGCGGAGGGCAACTCATCCTAAGATGAGTTGCCCACTTTTTTTTCGAACCCATTTTTTTTTTCGATTTTCATATTCTCCATATGTACATTTTACGAAAAATTTATCTCAGAATTTTCAAAAAGTTTGCCGATCGACTTCTATGGGCATTTTGGTGTGCAAGTTGTGCCTGTATATGAGTCAATTCAAATTTCGGGCGCCACCATATGTAACCATGGTTCCCCGCCAACCCTCGGCATAATTTAGATGGAATGTGCTGGGCATGTAGATGGTTTTCAAATGAAAACATTGCCCGCTCCCCCATCCGATGCCCGATCGCATGGTATCAAACATGCGACATTTCCCACACGCAGTGTGCGCTGTTTCAGGCCTCAACCCCAACTTTGGTCGCCATCGTACGCAACCGTGGCTCCCCGCCAACCCTCGGCATATTATGGATGGACTGTACTGAGCATGAAGGTGATTTCCAAATAGATATATCACCCTCCCTCCTATCCCACTCCCGATCGTGTGGCACCAAACATGCGACATTTTCGGGCACTGTGGCGGGCTGTTGTTTCCGCCCCGAACTTTGGGCGCCGCCGTACGCAACGGCGGCTCCCCGACAACCCTCGGCACATTATGGATGGACTATATTGAGCATGTAGATGATTTTCAAATGAAGATATTGCCCGCTTTCCCATCTGATGCCCGATCGCATGGTATCAAACATGTGACATTTCCCAGCACTGTGCGCTGTTTCAGGCCTCAACCCCAACTTTGGTCGCCATCGTACGCAACGGTGGCTCCCCGCCGACCCTCGGCACATTATGGATGGACTGTACCGAGCATGAAGGTGATTTCCAAATAGATATATCACCCTCCCTCCTATCCCACTCCCGATCGTGTGGCACCAAACATGCGACATTTTCGGGCACTGTGGGCTGTTGTTTCCGCCCCGAACTTTGGGCGCCGCCGTACGCAACGGCGGCTCCCCGACAACCCTCGGCACATTATGGATGGACTATATTGAGCATGTAGATGATTTTCAAATGAAGATATTGCCCGCTTTCCCATCTGATGCCCGATCGCATGGTATCAAACATGTGACATTTCCCAGCACTGTGCGCTGTTTCAGGCCTCAACCCCAACTTTGGTCGCCATCGTACGCAACGGTGGCTCCCCGCCGACCCTCGGCACATTATGGATGGACTGTACCGAGCATGAAGGTGATTTCCAAATAGATATATCACCCTCCCTCCTATCCCACTCCCGATCGTGTGGCACCAAACATGCGACATTTTCGGGCACTGTGGCGGGCTGTTGTTTCCGCCCCGAACTTTGGGCGCCGCCGTACGCAACGGCGGCTCCCCGACAACCCTCGGCACATTATGGATGGACTATATTGAGCATGTAGATGATTTTCAAATGAAAACATTGCCCGCTCCCCCATCTGATGCCCGATCGCATGGTATCAAACATGTGACATTTCCCAGCACTGTGCGCTGTTTCAGGCCTCAACCCCAACTTTGGTCGCCATCGTACGCAACCGTGGCTCCCCGCCGACCCTCGGCACATTATGGATAGACTGTACCGAGCATGAAGGTGATTTCCAAATAGATATATCACCCTCCCTCCTATCCCACTCCCGATCGTGTGGCACCAAACATGCGACATTTTCGGGCACTGTGGGCTGTTGTTTCCGCCCTCAACTTTGGGCGCCGCCGTACGCAACGGCGGCTCCCCGCCAACCCTTGGTACAATATGGATGCAACGTGCTGGGCATGTAGGAGATTTTTAAATGAAAACATTGCCCGCTATCCCATCCGATACCCGATCGCATGGTATCAAACATGCGACATTCCCCAACACGCACGAGTCTGTGTGCGTTGTTTCAGGCCTCAACCCCAACTTTGGTCGCCATCGTACGCAACCGTGGCTCCCCGCCAACCCTCGGCACATTATGGATGGACTGTACTGAGCATGTAGGTGATTTTCAAATGAAAGCATTGCCCGCTCCCCCATCTGATGCTTTGCCTTGCGTAGTTTGCTTGGCGTTTTTAAACAGACAAGGAGTTGCTTACGTGTGCATAATTCTGTGCAATATTGGTCCTGGCATCAAACGGTACTTTTGGGGCTGCAGTCTGAGTTGGGACGAACCCCGCACAGCTTGGGTTGAATTCCCAACAGTCCCGTGGGGGTTAGTGTTCTGCTATTGCCGGACGAGCGCCTACGTACAGTAATCACCCAGTAATAAGAAAACCCGCCAATAAGAAAGTAGCCAGCTTTTTTGATTTCTTCACAATATTTAACACATAACACTCCATATTTAAGATCTCTATATAAATAAGAAAGTTGCTAGGCTGATCTAAAATTCCTGTTTTCTTAAAATCGAGTGTTTACTGTATACGTACTGTAACACCGGATGGGAGCCTGTAAAAACAGGAGACACGCAGTCCTCGTTGCACGTGTGATATATAGGGAATCCAGATAAAACCCTGACTGCCTGTTGATTCATGCACATGCAGTCAATAGGGAATGCTGACTTGCTGAGCTCGGCAAGGAGCGCAAACCCCACGCAATATGTTTCTAGAAATGTAGCCCGAGTATTGGGGCTGACCCGCAAGTACGATCGTACTTGCGCAGCATTGCCTCAACCGAATGGTAACATGATTTGATGAGAACGAGGAGTGTTGCACCAGGCGATTAAGACCACGCCACTTCTTCTGCAAACAATTCGTCGTCCACAACCGATTGACATATGCATGCTCTTACCACTGAGATCACAGTAGGCGTCCATATCAAATGGCACATACTCCTGGTTCAGGAAGTCAAATATGTCTGTCTGTCCTTAATTTCCAATCTTGCCTGTCATTGGGTTCCATCTTCGTCAGACTGCTGGGAACCTCTGTGACCATTGCTTTCATTCGCTGTGGCACTGTCCTCCTGATTCTTGATCTGCACTTTCTTGGACTTGAACGCTCCGACCCGTATGCACCGCCACGAGTGTAGCTGCGTCATACATACACATTTTCACCCTTCTGTATGCTTGGCATGTATTGCGTCCAACCATAGCAGTGGAGAATCCAGCCAAATCAAAGAGTCTCCCGTAGATAAAACAAGGCTGACCTCGCTATGGTTTGTCTGAAGAGTCTGGGGTATTGCTTTACTCGGTTGGGAACTTGAGATCCACCACTCTCGGAGGAGTCCGTCCCTGACGCGATTCCTTTCCCTGCCGCGGGGCGAAATGAGGGCTCTCCCATTTGTTGTCGTAGGGGGGGGGGATATACCACCCGGACCCCCACCACCCCAACGGACACTTTAACGTCAGGGCACAGTTAAGTAGTGTTAAGCACCGAATCTCGACCCCACCACCCCAGCGGACAAGAAAAGCGGTACCCCCCTCCCCGTACCACCCTAAAGTATGAGCGAGAGTGGCAGTAATTAGTAATAGTCTAATTATTTTTGCTGCCGGGCGACGCTGAGGTTGTCCAGTTACAGGATGAAGCAAATGATGAACCAAACCAGCTTCAATCAGACCTTCCCTGGCAGATATATCATGATAGTCAGGTCGACGAGATAAGGCGCCTGGAACCCATAATAATGAACCTGGGATATATATTCCATCTCCGGTACCGTCCCACCTCCACTAGATCCATGTTCCATTGAGCCGGTTTTCTAGGAGCCATAAGCCATACCAGGGATTACTTTGTGGTCTCCCAACAGCTTGAAAACCGTCCAGATAAGATAATGTCTCCAGATTTGAGTGGTACAGTGATTAAGGGCACATACAAATTTCGATTTCTCCGGCATCATAGTTTTGCTCGGCTCCAGTGAACTGCCTGCTGCTCTTAAAAGTAATGGGTTGTACGACTCATTTCCCACATCGTGTATCAGCACTCCACCCAGTGCTACTCCACTTGCGTCAGTCTGAACCACACAGGGGTGGACTCCATCCGCTGCAGCTTGCATGTCAGGCAATGCCAGAATGGGAGTAACACACAAGGCCTTTATCATTTTCTTCGAAAGCCCAGCGTTGTTGTGGACCCCATTGCCAGACTACAACCATCCGACCCCCTTTGTCAACTGGGCATTGTATGACAATTGCTAACTTGTTACTGCTTTTGCGACATGCTATGTTGTGAGTGTGTTGGAGACTATTTTTTTCCTTCAAAGAATATAAAAAAATAGAAAACTATTCTTCTGGGCTTCAGTTTCCTCCTATGTAGTCTGATGGGCTCAAATTTGTCTAATTTTGCTCTGTCGTGCCGGTTGGCCATCCCAATTTAAAATGTAGAGATCCGTGAGGACCCAGGTGTCGGGGCCAGGTTCCAAACGACAAAAACCCATCAAGAAACGTCAGGAATTTTTGTGTCTGCGTTAAAACTGTCTCCGAGGTCCTCTTTTCTCAATCTGGCCACTGGTCCACTTTTCACTCTCGGTTCGGGTCAATCTGGTTGTTAATCCCGGTAAATTTGAGTTGCTATGTAGCGCGGCGGTGCACTACATAGCAGTCGTGACATGCTATGTTTGTGACATGTGGGCTTTCGATCTGACCTGACTGACAGAGGCCATCTGATAGGCCAGAAAGCCGGCAATTGAAAGTAACTACGGCAGCTACACCACGGAGGTATATATAAGCACTTACATACCTTTGTCCTTACAACTCACGTTTACATTTTCGTTTGCGACGCACCTTGAAATGCCACTACTGTATCTTACTAGCTAGGAAGCCATGCCATCAAAGCGAGCAGAATGTATTGTCGCCTACATCATGGATATGTTTTCTCAACACGGGATACATAACCCTACCTAACAAGAATATTAATCTTCTTCCGAGGGGCATGACTAAGGATGTTGTGTGGAACAACTACAATGAAAATACAGGGGCACGGAAGACATTGCGGGGGTTTTGTCATGTGACTGTGGCGTGACGACGAGCTTGACGATTTCTACGAGTGCTGCAAATAATGATGGATTGAAGATATAGATTCCAATGTATCAGCAATATAATAGCCTTAGCACTGTGAAATGATCGAAATCTCTTGCCTAGAAGACTTCATAGACAAATATTTGGTGTATATTGATTAAATTTGTATGATGATATATATTTGTGTATCATATGCTAGTACCCATCTCAGTTGCAACTTATTTTACGGGAATTGAAGCACCTGAATACGCACATTCATAAACGTGTACCGTGCATGCTGGCCTAAATTGCACATGGATGTACCCATATTTGCATACTTGTACATGATATGCACGCATATGAACAAAAATGCAACAAAAAATCTACCGGGACTCGCCGAGTACGAAAGCATCATGCACAAATAAATAATTTGAGTAATATTTTGTAATAAAAATTGCGGGACGACCTACGTGTCGCTTACGTGTCGCTTACGTGGCACATTTCAGATGACGTGGCAATAACTTTTAGACGACGAAAATTGTGTCAAAATGAAGGTTTTTAGACGACGATCGAGATTCATTTATTCCCAATAGTCTGTTCTCCGTTCGCTGTACGTGTTATGAATTTATATATGAGTCATTTTGGTGACCATCTCCGTTCGGGGGTTTTTTTGTTTATTTGCTATGTATGAGGAAAGAGAACAGATATGAAAAAGCAAAGCTCAAATCCCATCGGGCGATACAGTCGATTTTTCGATCTCACGATCGCCAGACGCTAACGATGACAGTGCCACTGCATTCGCGTACATTTGCCGCGACGCCACCGACGCGTTATGGCATGGCATGTTGGGAAGAAAAAGCAAAGCACTGTCGCGCACATGATCCTGCGGTCAGATGACCTAGTGGAGATCTTTTTTTGAGATCGACAGCGCCTAGTAATAATACGAGCTCCTTAACAAAAAGAAATCGTGACACCACTTTGTTTTCTCAATTTACGTGCAGTAAATCGCCGAATCGGAACCTGCGAGTGTGACAGTCCGATTCCGCGCCCATTAAAATGTATATGGCGATATAGGTTGCACCTCCGTCGACCAATGTCGCATCGATATGTCGATATTCCCGCTCGCTACCCGAGGTGAAAATCAGTGAAATCCGGTTAGAGTTCATTAACAGCACTGCTTTTACTAAAAATAATATTCTTAAAGAATTGCGCTCATTGTGTCATGTTTTTCACGCCGACAGGCAACTGCACATGATATGCGTGGTGTATGGCCACCCCGTATGTGTTCATGACCTGTGGGGGACCATGCATCATCATGTTTATATCCAAATTTGTGGAATATCCACTCGATTTCCCCATATTTTGGGGGTGCTTTGAAAGCAAAAACTCTCTGTTTTGGCTTGCAGTACCAATGGTTTAGGCCGATATGTTCATACACATACAGGCATTTGTCATGTTGATATATCCCTACTTGATAGTACCTATACTTGCCGTCTAATATATCAGAATGTGAGAAAATTGGCTGAAAATAGCAACAAAAAAAATCTCAAATTTCAATGTTTCCCCATACTTAAGGAATGCCCCCTACTTAAGGAATGTTTGATATTTTCTCTCCACATGCCACGATATATGGGGTAATACTGGCCAATGTCCGTAGGAAATAATGTCCATGATAATCCACTAAATATTTCTATCATTGTCACCATTATCATTATTATGGCTTGCCGTATGATACGTCTGCTACGGCAAATTCAAATACGCGTGTTTATACGTATGGTACGACAGGGTCAGCCGTATTTGTACATCTAAGATGGAGTCACGACGACTGAATTATGATGGAATGCCGTAATGATGGAAGTAAGCACTAAGGACGAATCTTACACTGCCCCAGTTACGCTGCCCTGGTAACACATTTGTCAACGACACTGCCTTTGCAAGCATGTGCAATTATTGGCGATTATGCGCAATTACTGGTACATATTGGTACGCAGATTGGTAGTTATTGATACTCTTTGGCACTTATGAGTAATTTTTTAAACGTGCGCATTGTCAAACGGCAATTATACGACAATCATACGGCACTTATACCCTATCATTTACTCGAGGATAGGCATTTGCGGCGGAGAAGGGGTTCGAATCTAAATACCTGCCGCGAGAATGAAGTCGCGCGTCCATCAAGCGCCTTAAATCATCAACTATTCGTTATTATCACCACCGCTGCCTTGTCTCATGGCCGTCCGCACCCCATCCAAGCTGAATATAAATGTCCAAGAGCCTGGAACAACGAATGCTTTTATTTGTAGCGAGGGGGCTGCTTCGTCCTAGCCCTGCTGTGACTGATGGATGCCTCGATATGCCTCCCTTGGTGCTTGGTGTGCATGCGTGCTTATTGTGCTCGTATTACATGTGCGGTATACCATATGTATTTTGCATATTATTGTTGAACTTGCTGGCTCCCTTGTCTACGACCGTCATGTGCGACTACGGTATGGGTGTAGTGACAACCATCGACGCCAATATACGAAGCACACACCCGTCAGCATCGCACCCGCGCTTCCAACTCAAAATGAACGCACGAAGCCTTATTCACCTCCACAATAAGGTTGTGCCTCGTTGATCATTATTTTATAATTGAAAAACCGATGCAAACATGCGCAATCAAGCTTATTGGAAATGAACCCTGCCATCTTCATCACTATTGCATTGGTCCCAAGCGTTTATAATCTTGCTCACATCTTTACCAAGATCTTGGAGATAGGATAGATGGCCGGAAAGTCGGCCGGAAAGTCGGCCGGAAAGTCGGCCGGGCGGCCGGGCGGCTGGGTGGGACACTGTCCCGCCCGGCCGGGCGGCCGCCCGGGCCACATTTAGACGCGACCAAATCGACGCAGGATTAGGGTCGCCATACTTAAGCCCACACTTAACGGATGTAACACGATAAACGATATTTATGCATATTTTCACATACTAAACAATGGCGCGCGATGACAACGTCATACACCTGTTTGCCCCCACCCCCCCTCCTGAGCTGGAGTTGGAGCTGAGATTGCTTGTGAGCGAACGTGGAAAATAAAACGCGAAAACGTGGTAACCGGTTTTTTTATGTACATTATTTCCCAGGACGGGTCGAGTCTTAACTACAACTGAGGGTTGACAATCGTATACGATTGTCAAACCTCACACGCGAGTCAAGGGTGCAGACTCCAGGCTTGACAATCGTATACGATTGTCAAGAGTTACATATCTTCCGCCTACAGCTTCACCTCTTACTAATACTTAAGGTCGCCTTCCAGTTCTTTTACTAAACGTGAGTCAGGGAGACGAACCTAACGCCAGAGCTTGATGACAATCGTATACGATTGTCAAACGTGAGTCAGGGTGTCGGACCCAGTGACAAAACTTGACAAACCTTGTCAAAACATTTACCGTGATATTACTCTAAGATTAATTGTTGTTTAAGTACTCTGGCGTTGTCTTGGAATCATTTGATTTCGCTTGCGATTACAGCATTCAGTACACCTCCAATATGAATACTCCACAGGACATACTTCATCGAGACTGTCGTACTTGTGATCGGGGTTGTCTGTTTAACCCCCGGATCTATTGACGTGAAGACCGGTTCTGACAATCGTTTGAAAAAAGGAAATCTAACGTAGAGCAAAATAACAGATGCAAAAAATCTGAAATCAAGCATTCCAAAAACTGATATCTGAAATCTAACGTAGAGCAAAATTAGCGAAAAAATGGAATTCTAGAAAATTAGCAAAATTTTAAAAATGGAATCCCCCTCCCCACTCATGCGGAAACTCGGAATCCCAAGTCGGTACTCCCCTTCCCCCCCCCTTCCTACCCACTTTATCGGGACCAGGAGTGAGGGCACGATTTAGAAAATAAAAAATAAACTCGTCTATTATAATACAAGCTGCAGATACAAACTGCAACCAAAGGCCTATAGCCCCCAAAAAAAGGTTTTCCGATTTTTTTAAAATTCAACACCCTATTATAAGTAAAAGTATAATCCGTCACAGTAGTCTGCTTCGTACTTGCTAACTATTGCAAGGAAACTCCACGACACCTGCTTCAATGTCGGAGTGAATGCGCATCAAAGCCCGGTAGAGGCTATAAATTGGCTTCTGAACTGGTCTGACAAGTTTTGGCGTAACATCGATTTTCCTGCGAATCCTGCGACATCTCGTGCGAATAAACAAGGCAGCGACTACGCCAGGCTCGGACACAGTTTTGACAATCGTGCACGATTGTCAAAACTGACCACGACGGCAGGCTCGGACTAGCTTTTGACAATCGTATACGATTGTCAAAGCTTGCGACTACGGCAGGGGGCCGGACCTAGCGCCCAAGCTTGACAATCGTATACGAATGTCACGCGTGAGTCAGGGGGCCGGACCTAGCGCCCAAGCTTGACAATCGTATACGATTGTCACGCGTGAGTCAGGGGGCCGGACCTAGCGCCCAAGCTTCACAAATCGCATACGATTGTCACGCGCGAGTCGGGGGAACAGTCAAAGCTTGCGACTACGGCAGGCTCGGACTCAGCTTTGACAATCGTATACGATTGTCAAAGCTTGCGACTACGGCAGGCTCGGACTCAGCTTTGACAATCGTATACGATTGTCAAAGCTTGCGACTACGGCAGGCTCGGACTCAGCTTTGACAATCGTATACGATTGTCAAAGCTTGCGACTACGGCAGGCTCGGACTCAGCTTTGACAATCGTATACGATTGTCAAAGCTGGCGATGTTTTTTTAAGTATAATTCTTGAGTCTGTAGAAAAGCTGGGTTTGACAATCGTATACGATTGTCAAAGCTGGCGACGTTTTTTTTATTTAATTCTTGTCTGTAGAAAAACTAAGTTTGACAATCGTACACGATTGTCAAAACTGGCGAATTTAATTCTTTCAGAGTCTGTAGAAAAGCTGGGTTTGACAAATGGATGCGAGTTTCAAAGTTGACTAAACCTCACTATATTATGTGCGGAATGTAATCTTCATGCAAACATTCTTCGAAAAAAATAGCACCGTTCTGCCCCATTTTTTGGGGGGTTATTCATGCATACATTCTTCGAAAAATTTAGCACCGGTTTGCCCCATTCTTTTTTTTTTTTTTGTTTTTTTGGGAGGTGGGGGTCTTCATGCATACATTCTTCCAAAAATTTAGCACCGGTTTGCCCCATTCATTTTATTTTTTGGGTTATTCCAGGAAACATTCTTCGAAAAATTTAACACCGTTTTGCCCCATGCATTTTTTTTTTGTTGGGTTATTCATGGTTGCAGGCTTTTTGGGGGTCTAACGTCTAAGTCTTTCAGAGTCTGCGGAAAGGCTGGTTTTGACAATCAGATTGACATTCGAGAGTTTTTACATCTGTCATTTTGCTCTACGTTAGATTTCCTTTTTCAATTTTTGCTAATTTTGCTCTACGCTAGATTTCAGATTTCAAATTTTGGAATGCTTGATTTCAGATCTGCAGCTTGTGTTATAATAGACGAGTTTTTTTTTGAAAAATCTTGCCCTCACGTTTTGACCCACTACCGACCTGGTCCCGAAAAAGTGGGCAAGGGGGGACTCCTGACTTGGGATTCCGAGTTCCCGCATGAGTGGGGAGGGGGATTCCATTTTTCAATTTTTTTCGTAAAAGAACTGGAAGGCGACCTTAAGTATTAGTAAGAGGTGAAGCTGTAGGCGGAAGATATGTAACTCTTGACAATCGTATACGATTGTCAAGCCTGGAGTCTGCACCCTTGACTCGCGTGTGAGGTTTGACAATCGTATACGATTGTCAACCCTCAGTTGTAGTTAAGACTCGACCCGTCCTGGGAAATAATGTACATAAAAAAACCGGTTACCACGTTTTCGCGTTTTATTTTCCACATTCGCTCACAAGCAATCTCAGCTCCAACTCCAGCTCAGGAGGGGGTGTATGACGTTGTCATCGCGCGTCATTGTTAAGTATGTAAAAATATGCATAAAATATCGTTTATCGTGTTACATCCGTTAAGTGTGGGCTTAAGTATGGCGACCCTAATCCTGCGTCGATTTGGTAGCGTCTAAAAGTGGGCCTGGCGGCCGGCCGGCCGGCCCACCGGCCCATTAGAATTCCCCAAGATCTTGCCTGGGGACAATCATTCTATAGTTTGTGTTTCGCTTTTATGTATGCTCATACAACAAAACATCTAAGTAGGATGACAAAAAATGCCAGGATGCCTATCAAAGCGATTGTTCCCGTTACTCAGCTCATATTGAGGGTCAAATGGCATCTGACATTCAGAGCTGGTCAAATCTAAGATCTAGTTTGTGAGAGCCCCCACTGTGCAATACGACATGCAATAAAAAAAGTCTGCTTCTGCTTAGCACATGTCTGCATCGCAAAGCTTAAACTGCATGTCGAAGATGTCATGCCCAAGCTCCTCGATTCCACGAATTTCATATTTTGTCACCGGTCTCCACGTGGGACGAGTAATTAGGTAACCCGTTTCCGAGGAGTTGCAGTCCACCCAGCCGTCTGCTGCCATGTCATCCATCACCTCCTTGGTCCACCTAGCGTAATCTTCAACATCCGTAGCAACATGCAACAGGCCACCCGGCTTCATGCGGTCCCTTAACAGCCTGGAACGATGACCGACCCGGAATTTCTCAGGGGACACAATTCACATATGTGCACATATCAGCTTATCCAAAGCGCTGAAGCTGCTGCCCACTCCAACCCACACGCACCGAACGGCATGGGATCCGCCAGCAAAAGCTAGCCCACCAGCATCCCAGTGGAGTGAGAAGCATTCAGGAATGGACACACACTGAATGGTATGCGATCAGCCGACAAAAAGCCAGCCCATCATCATCCCAGTGGATGTGAGAAGCAAGTCAGGAGCAGGATGGGGCCGTGACAAGATACCACCAACTCATACATATTCCCAACCTAGATGCAAAGCAACATGAAAGATGATACGATGTGACCGATCATCACCCAACAATAGTTGGTCCCAGGGTTACGGAGTAAGCGGACCCTGCTGGCATGCCCTCCAGTGGCTCACGGTCGATGGATGGGATCCGCTGGTCCATGGTTATGCCATGAATGCAGTCACACCACACGGCATGGACACCCAAAGGTAACAAACCAAAAACATGCATGAACATAAACAGGAATGGACACACACTGAATGGCATGAGCTCAGCCGACGAAAGCCAGCCCACCATCATCCCAGAGGATGTGAGAAGCAAATCTGGAGCAGGGCGGGGCCGTGACAAGATACCACCAAGGAATGGACACACCGAATGGCATGAGATCAGACGACAAAAGCCAGCCCACCATCATCCCAGTGGTTGTGAGAAGCAAATCAGGAGCAGGGCGGGGCCGTGACAAGATCACCAACTCATACATATTCCCAACCCAGATGCAAAGCAGCATGGAAAGATGATACGATGTGACCGATCATCGCCCAACAATTGTTGTCCCGCTAGGCCCACAACACACATCAGCCAGTGCCCGCTAGGCCCGAACTGAACCTCAGCCAATGCCCACTAGGCCCTACCCAGATGGCAGCCAGTGCCCGCTAGGCTCAATTTTGGAACCCTTTGCAGCGCCTGGTAGACCCTAACTGCACCTTAGCGCCTGTTAGGCCCTAACTGGAATTCAGCCAGTGCCCGCTAGGCCCTAACCGGGTATTAGATGGCCTGCAACACATACGCAACCCTGGGTCTCAAGGCCTATCAAGAAGATGAGCCAAAGGGAAGAAGTACCGCAACATTTGAGGTCGAACTACACGGCGCTCCTGATGGCCCATCGAGATGCACAACACACAAGAATCTCCACCTCAGGGTTGATCAGAGAGTTTCACTTTCCGGGCAAAAATGCCTACTCAAGGGAGCGGATAAAAGTGATGCCACGGTCAGCATGCCGCATTTGATCAGGAGTAAAGCACGGGCTGGTGTTGGCTTCACCGTGCAAGGATTTTATGGTGATGCTCGTGGCAGGAGTACACAGTAGCCGATGCCAAACAAGGCGGTATTCAATTCAGCAAGATTCAGGCGATAAATACTGTTTGTGCTGAAGCGGACCTTATCACGATCGTACGGCCATGGATCTGGGAAAAAGATGCAGGTCTCATCGATCGAATCATTTGGCATGTGCTGCAAAGGCAGATCTTCCGCACACTTGTCACTCCTCGTGTTAGAATTGTCTATGTTCGAACCTACCAGGTAACTGCTTCCGGTAGAAAATGAGAACTGGGCAGCAGCCTCTTCAGTTCCAAACAGATCTTAAACATAGACTACAGTCTCTTCGCTTTCAATACAGCGCAACCCGCCATGCCGTATAAAACTCAACAGCAACTGCAACATCTGCAACAACAAAAACCGATCTCTAAGAGAAATTGCGCCTAATAGCAGTTTGCTGCGACACTAAACTTCTATTTTCTTTCCCTGCTCTCTGCACAAACCACTGCCAGCCTCCCATTGACGGCCGCGCCGACTGCCTGCTCTCCGCACAAACCACTGCCGGCCT
>LGRX02016652.1:16759-84802 GCA_001247695.2 Cymbomonas tetramitiformis
CACAAACCACTGCCAGCCTCCCATTGACGGCCGCGCCGGCTGCCTGCTCTCCGCACAAACCACTGCCAGTCTCAGAGTGGTAGCCACGCCGGCTCTCTTCGGCGCCTGCTCATGTGAGGCGATTCTATTAGTGTCCCATATTTCTAGAGCTTGAAACGCCCTACGTTTGGAGCTCTAAGGAGGGCTTGGAAAGTCGTGTTAAGGGATGTCAGGAGGGTCTCACGTCCGCGAGAAGTCGAAGTGCGTCGCCACGCACTAGACGCACGTTGCGCAACTCCAGGTCACGGATCTGCTTTAGAGCCGACGCCAGCCCGGCGCGATGCCACTCCACCCCCACGAAGCTGAGCGCGGGACGCGCGGCGGCCATCTCCGTAAGCGCCTCTCCCATCCCAAACCCAACCTCTAGGACCAGGCCGTTGATTTCCTGACCGAAAGCCCTGCGCTCGGAATTCAACATAACGCAGTTTAGGGTTTACCCGCCTGCACTCAAAGTTCGCGAGGCCGCGAGGAATATATATCAATGCCGAGAGTAGTTATGCATTATGAGGCCTCGTGCGATAGTAAACGTTCATTCCAGACAGGATGTGCTAACACGATTGGATGGACCTCCACAGGGAACGCACCCTTCCAGATCTACAGGGACGCCATACTTGAGCTCGATGCCAAAGTTGGGCCAAAGTTCTCTTAGGATCTGTTTCTGTGCCTTGGACAAATTGCCAGTCTGTCGCTTGCGGTACCATCCCGGCTTTTTCTTTAGGTGCCGTCGCCGTCGCCGGCCCAGTTCCTGCGAATAAAATTGACCACAAAGCTTCCGAAAATCAAATTAAGTTCGAGATTTTCGGCTGAAGCACGGCAAAAGCTGTGGCCTCGACTGCTGTTTGAGGAAGTCTGGAAAACCGGCCGCGCGAGCCTTAGCGCGACGGAACTTGCTCCTAAAGCGCCCTTGACGCGACAGATGAGAGGCAGAGGAAGACTCTCAAAATAAACGGGGTGTAACAGTGTTCACTTTTATGAATAGCAATGTGCCCTCGAGACGAGGAGTCTTCGCCATTTCCGACCTTAAGGTCAAGAGTGACGGGATGGTGCGGTACGCAGCACGCGTCACCTCAGCTTCTCCACTGTCGACGGCTCCAAACGTCTCTTCGGAGGGCAGAGCGGTTACTGCGGAGCGATGGGCTGCGGCTCTGCAATATAGAGCCCACAAAAGTTCATTTTATACACACACGCAACGGTGTGCACTCCAGTATCGCCTCCCCCGAAGGTATGCTGACGTGGTACGCAAACTGATGGAGCGACTGTTTTCTATTGAAGATATGCTCTAAAAGAACTCCAGCAGGTGTTTCTTTGTGACTCCACCTCGTCACCGCTGAGTCACACTAAGGTCTAGGAAAAGCTGATGCCGAGCAAGTACCCCTACACGGTCCTGAACGTACGGTGTGGCTTCATAAACAACTAGCTCACGTCGAGCCGGGTCCAAGCATATACCTTCCCGCAACCGGTATGTCAAAGCGATTCCTGGAGCGTTGCTCACTCGAGCGCTTAAGAGGGCAGTCGACAGCGTTGTTGCCACGCAAACAAAAGCGTGCGGAGCTCCAGGTGCATGCTCTCAGCATATTCACCCCTGTAAGGCTGTATATTATACTCACCGTCGCTGAAGTAGAGCATGGAATCGAGGTTGCAACCTTTCTCAAACGACACCAGACGACAGCGACATAACGATTATGCACCATTATTGGCAAATTATCCTCTATGGAGGGCTGAGATTTTAGACTCTTCAACGGTCTAGATTTCACGCTTTACCAGTCCCTTCCGCTCCCGTAGCTTAGACGTTTGAATTGCCGATGCCGTCGAACGGAAGAAAAAAACCCGACGCGAGCGGCATCTCACATCGCGTCAGAGAATTCAGAAACAAGATCTGAAACGGAGCTCACGTCAGCCAGCTCACTCAAAAAACTCAAAACAGAGCGTCAAGAGACGAACTTCAATATCCAAATCGTGATATATTTCGTAGGTCTTCATTATTTTTTTAGTTAACTATGATCTTTACTCCGCCCTGGTCGTCCCAGACACGTTAGTTCGCGCTCAAGAACATACAGTCGTGCTGCTCAACCCCAGTGTGTGCGCGCGTGCTTGGACCCTCAGCACGCGTTTCGGGCCCCTCATCTACGCGTTTTGTTCTTAACTTCGAAACAAATTTCCAGCGAAGTTTTGCATTTTCTGCTCCTTATGTCTTATCAAATTACAGCGAGGTCGTCCGATCACCCGTCCTGGGGCTATCGGCGCAAGTTCCTTGATGCTCAGATTTCGAAACCGTTCTGGATACGTTTGAAGACCGTTCCCCACTCACAGTGCAGCAGGTACCTGACTGCAGCACGGCAAGCACCCAGCCTTGCTCACTGCCACCTGTCCCTCCGGACTTCGCAGATATTAGTGAGTCCTTTAGGCCTGGCGGGTCGTTTGCGCTCGCGAAGAAGGCTGTCCGCTTACCGACGGCCTCACGTCTTTCCAGGATGATGTTCGCACTCTCGATATCCGATGGGATTCATTGCTAAAGCGTTCTGTGTGCGAGTTGGTTTGCAGAGGCAGAGACGCCGCGCTGCGGAGCTGTCGCGCGAGCTCAAACAGTGACGATATGGAAGACAGTAGTCGGAAGGCCAATAATAAAAGGGGAGACACTCCCATCGTGCTCGCGCTGGCGATGTTGGGAGGTCTTGCACAACAGCCGACGACAGAGTCCAGTGTGACGAAGGCCTTAAAACGCCTCGAGATAAAGAAGCTAGAGCGGGTCGGCCTTGGGAGCGTCGGGGAGGTCCATCGAGCCCAGAGGAAGAGCTCCAAAGGCGGTGTCTACGAGCTCGCGATCAAGACCTTGAATGACGACGCGGCCGAGCACAAGCAGAACCATTCAAAATTCAAGGTGCAACAAACAAGGTCGCCTGGAGTAGGATCTTGCTGTTTTATATAACATAACGTTTACGAGCTTCCGCGGAGAGCGACATGCAGAACTTGCAAAGTATTGTGTTTCTCCGGCTCAAGGAGGTCCGATATGTTTGGAAATCAATTCTAGCTGAGAATATCAGCGTGCGCATGCTTCAGCCCTTCGAAGCCTCGTGCCTGGTATAGCGTGCTGGACGCGCGTGTGCGGGCTTCGGCGAGCAAACTGTTGGCCTGGTTATTCTGGCGCCGCGCATCAGAGCTAAAGGATTTGTTCGCTCTTCAACGACAGGATGAAATCGAAATATGGGAAGGCCTGCAGCATCCCAACATCGTGCGCGTGCTGCACGCGTGCACGCGGCCGGCGCTGCTGCTCGTGCTGGAGTATTGCCAAGAGGTCTGAGGGCCTCTCGCCGCGCGCTCTGCCACACATCTACACGCTTCGGTGCTTCGGCATCTTCTCCTGCCTCCGGCGCTTCCTATGACAACATCAGGACTCATGACAGATTCCACCTCCGATTGCTTCCCTGGAGTTTCGACGGGACGACGTTGTCCCAACTGCTCATCAAGCCGCGGCACGGAACCTGCTACCGAACTTCCTGGCACCCAGAGTGAATAGTCTAGTCCTGCCCAGTGTTGACCGAAAGGCCTTTCGCTCAGCGTCGCGCCGAGAACTGAATCTGCTGCTACGAATCAGGGCAACCTCTTCACGAAACTCCGCGAGCGGCCGAAAGCGGAGATCGACACTCGCAGCCTTGCCATTGGGGTAGCCGAAGGGCTTGCGTATCTCGTGAGTCCCGAGCTCCGCCTCTGCCTTCTATTTCTGAAGTCGTGAAGCCTGGAATGAGCCCCTCAGCTATTGCGGCAAGAATACGCGAGGCCTGTCCGGGTTGTCAGTTGTAAAACCATAAAACGTGCCTTCAATCCAGGTTCTGTCCAGGGAGGTTTCCCCCCGTTTTGCCACCACCTTTATCTTACAGCACCGTCACGGAACGTGGGATCTACACGCTGGTTTCATCATCAAACGGCTGTTTTCCTCAGCACACGTGCGCTGCGAGCATCTGCGAGCATCGTTGTGATGCCGTTGCCGGGAAGGACTTGGACAGATTGTTGTGACGGGGCCACACTCTTGGCGATGGCGAGAGAGTGTGTCTGCAAGCGTGGTTGCGAGCACGTGTGTCCCTGCAAGCGTCGCAGCCAGCCTTGTAGGCCGCTTGTGTGCTGCCTTTCCGCATTGCCCTCAGTAGTCGTTGCGCTGTCTGCGACTGGGAGCAGTGCAGCGCCACAAAAGCAGTCCTGAAACCTTGCCTGTTACCGTAATCCTCTTGGAGATGGGGGGCCCAACCGTTGGAGCAACATATCTATCAGTAGTGCGGTGGACGAAAAGATGCCCTCTTGAAAACCTCTGCCTTTAAAGATTTTGAGTCTCAAGACCGCAGGGCCCTGTGGGGCACGTGTCGACCCTCGCGGTGGAGGCGAGCGCACGGCATGGCTGTTGAGCCACCGCAGGGCCCTTAGGGACACGTGTCGACCCTTGCGGGGGAGGTGACTGCAGGTAGATGTTCGCTTCGTGGCGCGCTATTTCTGACACGTTGTGACCTTTGCGCTTGACTGTGGCGCTTGCTGTGTGCTGCGCTGTGTGTTGCAGCACGCCGAGGAAATTGTGCACGGAGACATCAAGTCGGTACAGCCACAGCTTCTTGCAACAACCCAAGCGTTGATTAGCCCTACCCGGTGAAATGGACGGCACCAGCAGCCGTGACCTCTGAGTGTGGCATGGAGCCTATGATGAAGATGCAGTTTTGGCTTCTTTGCGGGCTTTTGTAGAGCCAACCTTGCACGGCCACTTCCCTCTCAATCGAAGTCCACGGTGCCACTAGAACATAATCTTCCCACCTCCAGGATATGTGGGCAGGCTGTGCTTCGAATATCAACACGAAGCTCTGTCAATAGTGCTGCGGCGCCTCGGCTGGCCGTAGTCGGAGGCCACGTGCCGTGTGCACAGGAGTGCACATACTGGCGTTCTTTGTTGTATATGCATATGCAGTCTCTGCCCAGAAGATCTTAGCTCATACTAGTTGCATCACACAGCTTACCGCTGAGAACGCGTCCACGACGATTGTGAGATGGGTTGCAATCCGACACAACTCGTGTGCAGGCGAACATATTGTTATCCGGCAAGGCCACCGCCATAGTGCCCAAGCTCTGTGACTTCGGGAGGTGATTCCCACGCTGAAGTGGCTGATGCCCACCCACCGTTTGTGCGCTCCGAGGGGTTGCTCCCGGGAGGCACCCTCATTGATTTGTGCGTCACGCGTTTGAAATTAACTGGAATTAGAATTAATGCGCGTGGTGGCATCAGCAATACGCATTGCTACATGCGCACGCCTCTGCAAAAGTGCAAGCGATGTGGGTGGGATCGGCGGATCGGCGGATTCCCTCAAATCTATGCAATGCATCCTCCAACCTCTGAACAGCCCTCGAAAGCCGTGAATTCTGCATTAGTGGTAGCCAGGACCCTGAGTTGCTGCAGCCATCTCTAGCTGCTCGGTGCGAGTGAAAGGCTGAGTGGAGCCAGCTGAGAGGTGAAGGTGGATTCTTGTTGAAACAGTGCCGGGCTCGTGAAGTCGAAGCAAAAGCAAAACCGTGTACTTGGGGCCATGCAGTCCGTCGGCGACCTGCTCTCATCCGACTCCTTGAACGGTCTGGCTGTTGCAGTGCATGCGGGCTCACTTGCGTATCCGAAGTAGTGCAAGGGGGTTGGCGTGCTCGTGGAGAAGGTTGTGTATCAGAGGGCAATGCAAGGGGGGCGGCGTGGCCATGGAGAAGCTTACATGTGGGAGGGCTAGACCACATACACGCAGAGAGAGGTCATCCTTTGAGAAGCGTGTAAATCCGCAGAGAAGAGTGTAAAATCCGCTGTGTATCGATGCGCCGAGCAGAGTCATCGCACTGCGCATTGGTGCACCGTGCACAGACATGCCGCAGGCTAATGCACCGTGATGAAAACCGCTGCAGCACTGTTTCCTGCTTGTTGGAAGGAGGCGGAAGAGGTTTAGTGTTGGAGGGCTGACGTGGCGTGCAGTTCCTGCGGGCACGCTGCTTTGGATGGCCCCTGAGCTACTCGTCCCTTCTCCGGACTACGAGATGGTACCAGCCTGCCTAAGCAATCATCTGACCACGCCACGTGGCAGCCCTTCACAACACTCCGGTTGAAACGATTGTATGCACTTGGAAATATCGTTAGCGACGACGCGCCGATCATGATGAGCGGGTCAAAGAAGGCGCTGCTCCCCAACTGCCTTAGGCCTGTCGTGCCGTCACTGATGTTGCACGATAGCAGGGTGGGTGGGGTTTGGCGGTGCGATGTTGACGAGTGATGGCGCGGGATAAGCACACGGAGGGGCCTTCCTGGACAGGACCCGGCGAGTGACGTGTACGCATTTGGCATGCTGCTATATGAGATGGTCACGCGTGAGCTTCCTTGGACGTATGGGGGCAAAAAGCCCCCTCAGACACGCGAGGAGGTGAGTGCCACGTTGCTTGCCATGCCGTGTGGCGTGTGCCGTTCATCTAGTTTTCCTGTTGCGTATTGAGAGGCTACAGAACACGGGCCGGAGGTAGGATGAAAGCCAAAAGGCTGGCAGCCCAATACGGTCTCCTGGAAGCTGCCAGCTAGGCGTAGACGGGAAGAAGCACAGCATGCGAAATGCGAGTGGAAGCGTGTGCAGAACAGCGAGCGTGAGGGCCTGGGCTGAATCTGAAATCTGAGGCAGGCTGGGCGTCAATGTCCGTGAGGGGCGCGATTGCTGTCAGGCAAATGCCCTGTAAGCTGTGTTCATGGAGATGGTTGTGGGCTGTCCCAAATTTCAGATGACGCAATTGGTAGTGGAGCAGCGCTTGCAACCTGAGCTGCCCGATTCGGTGCACCCCAAGATTGCGGAGATCCTTGTTGACTGCTGGGAGGCAGATCCATGCGACCGCCCTTCGATGGCTGAAGTTCTATCCAGGCTCCAGGTGCTCTATGGCCTCCCTATCAAGCTGCAGGCCGGAAGGGATGACCTCGAGTAGCAAATGATCGGGCCAAACACTTGGTGTGTTTGAACTGTACACGTTGTGTATCTCCCATATTTATCTGGGGACTGAAACAGTTATGTTTCGCTAGTGCAACGTTGTGCTATTCCCACCTATTTGTATCATACCTGCATGGCCAGGATGGGCTCTATTTTTTCTCGGCAGGGCGACGCCATGCCCGGCTTCTTGTGTGAAGCCCCTGACTCGGTGACATGTTTCATTTGCACGCATGTGTCACCTCTATATAGCAGGCTACCATCGGGTCAACTGTTAAGCCGCGCATTTTGATGGCACAATGGGGCGCTGCTGCAGGACACACCGAGTTTAGACGATCTATCCGATTCCGAAGATGAATCCGGTTCCGAAGATGCATCCCATCCACACCCATTTGATTACGTGATATAAATCCATTGGATATCCACACTCAGTTGACGCATTTATTGACTTTGATTCGCGCGCAAGGCAAATACAAGGGAGATGATTCTTTCGGTGTACAGTTCAGAGGGATCATCCGGGTTGAACTAAATGGCGGTCACGCATCGGGGTCAGCTTGCAGAGATTATGTGCCGGCATGACAATAGATGTGCGATCAACGGTGTTCAGAAGCAATGCCTTGAAGTCAACATGCTTCCATGTTATGTGGCAGATTTGTTGATGACAGCTAATCTATTCATGCGTATTCGTGACCGACAATTTGCACATCTGTCGATGCTGCAAAACTTGCAATGTTGGGATTGCTTCAATGATGTTATACCATGCACTCTATGTTATGGTATACCATCTCTTGCTGTTATGCCATGCACTCCATGTTATACTCAATGAAGATGGGTGAATGTGCATGCATAGAAACCGTTCTGGTTGATTCTGCATTGGAGCTGCCGAGGATTGATAGCCGGGGGGGAGGTGCACACTACGGTTCCGGAAATATCCCCCCCTTAGAACTTGCATTCTGCCTCTCATTAGCACCCGCCCCTAGGAGTTGTTTTTTGTCACCGGGGGGTCAGCAAGCCCCCCCCCGCTCAGACGCGCATTTGCGCACACAATGAGGCGGGAATGCCGCCCACGACGCCACCATCACGTGTGCGAGGTGGGCAGGAGTGCCCCACGATGCCACCATCACCCGTGCAGGGCGGGCGGGAGTAACCCACGACGCAACCATCTCGCGTGCGGGCCTGGCGGGCGGTGCCCCTCAATACCACCATCACGAGCGCGGAGCGTTTAGCCCATATTGGTCATAGCGTCATACGGTAATTGCAGTGTCTCAAAAATATGTGAGGCGTGGACTCAAACCTGCCAGATAATATAGGTTGGCCAGATAAATTGGTGAAACTCTTTGATAAATGTGAATGCATAGAGTTGCCCATTATACGTATATATGCCTAAGGTTTTGGATGATACGGCTAGTGACGGTCATACACACTACGGTACTTTCGTAAACAGTGACACCCAGAACTAGTCAGGGTGTCGGATCCAGCAAATATTAGAGGGGGTGGTTGCGCAAGAAATGCCTCATGAGATATATGTGTGCCCCCATCCGCAGACCCGAAATTATTCGTCACTCATGGGGTTGCATTTAAAACAGGATACCTGAGTCGATGATCAAGGGGGGCGGGGTTGTGATATCGCGTGGAATGTCGATTTTTCGATTTTTTTCACACGCATGTGTCAAGGTGGAAGGTGGTAACAAATAAGAGATGGATTCTTCTGTTGGACACGTGAAGGATGTCGAATGCCTTCGCTTGCGAATAAACCCCTGCTCTTTATAAGGACGGACCAGGGAAAATGACTTACTTACTTAACTAATCGAAAACCGAATCCCAACGGGCGACACCGACAAATTTCGATATAACGACGTCCAAACGATAACGATGGCATTGCCACTACATTCGCGCACATGTGCCGCGACGCTACCCCGACGTTATGGCATGGCATGGTTGATGGCATTGCAAGACGCGATGTTCAGTAGAGCTGCCCAACTTATTAAACTGGTCCGTTCATTTTTAACGGTGGTAATTTTCCGAATCCGACAGTCCATATACGATTCCATTGTTGCTCCCCGAGAAGGAATCTCTTCGGACCTTCCGATGTTCCCGGGCCAAAAACATTGGACGGCTCAACTTGGGCACACCTAATGTTAAGAATAATTCTGATGGGATGATCGACAGTCTCAGTGTTCGAAAATCGCAAATTTTGAAAACGAAACGTTATGCGCATCGTCACACGACAGTCGCCGCGCCGCCGCGCCGCACATGAGTGAAGATCGAAGGGATTCGGTCGGGTTTTCCGACCAGGGGTGGCATTATATTATATATAATGTCGACACTGACATTAGCAGTAGATCGACGGAGGTGACAGTAACCATCACAGCGTATTAACAGTAGATCGACCGACACTGTATAATGTTCAAACTAATGTAGTCCGTCATTATATTGACAGTATATCATGCACCAATGTACAATGGTCAAACTAATGTTTTTTTACAGTACCGCCAGTTTGGGTGACAAAATAACAATAATGTTCATGTATGTATGACAATAGGGGCTTTCATGTATGCAGGTAGAATATATGGTGCAGGTAGAATACATAGAGAGTTATTCATCACTACTGCCTGCTCACTAGGCGCTTCACCTTCTGCCGCTCATTAGATTATCCTGAAACGGCTACGATCATTTGTCTATTAAATTACAACAGCAGGCTCCTCTAGCAGGCCGGCTTCACGCAACTCCGACTCAAAACGGTCATACGTGTTCAGCTCGTTTGCCACAAGAGTCTCCCATTCTGCAGCAGGGTTCAACTCGTGTAAATAATTGAGAAATTTATTTCTAAATTATTTTGGAAGTACGGGGGAGAAATTTCTGCTTGCAAAAAATGAGCCCGGGGCTCGACGAGGACATGTGAATTTTTTGCGGTTTTTCCCGAGGGATTTCTCAAGGCAGAGCCGCGAGAAATCCGCGAAGTCGACTTCTCTGTTGTTTGATTGGCTACAGTGTCACGGGGGAACCGTGACAGTCGGGTCAGATCTGTGTTCGGGCAGAGCCGGAACACAGATGTGCTTTCTGATTGGTTGTGCGAGATCTGTGTTCATGCGGAGCATGCAACACAGATGTTCGGCTATGCAAGCCTCAGTGTCGCTTGGCGTAGCCCGCCGTGAAGATGAAGAGACTTTCGGAGCTTTTGAAATAAGCTGCGACAGTCCACTTCACTTCATTCTGCGAGAACTTCGGGCTCCGAGTCTACCAATTCAAAAAGTTCAAATTTTCAAACAAGTTCTCGTAGAATTTTTAAAAACAATGGCAGCAGTAAACGACGCAGTGAACAGCGGATCGGAGGCGGAGATTGAGACGGTGTACGGGGACCTTAGACTGGTGACGCGTATGCTAGCGATGAGCGGTGGAGTGGAAAAGAAGTGTGACGCGGTAGCGCCAGCGCGTTGGATCGGTGCGTTCGTTTCTTTGAAACAGCAGACGTGCAGAGTGCGGGGGAGATGCTGGAGTATGCGGTGGCGCTCGGCGTCTTTACGCCCGCGGTGCGGGACACAAGAGGAAAGGTGACGGAGAAGGCGATTCTGAAGCCTCCGATAAGAGAGAGACCGGCTTTCGTGGCAGCGCTGGTGGAGGCAGCGGAGCAGTGCGTGGAGGTGCTAGTTGCGCAACTGGGCTTTAAACTCCCGGAGGTGCCGCAGCAGTCGGCGTCAGAGAACCGTACCAGCGACAAGCGGGCGCGGGAGGACAACGATGAGAGCGAAGAGGAGGAGCAGGCAGATGGTGCAGTGTTCGAGGATGGGGAGGAGGTTGCGACAGCGAACAAGACCAAAAAAGGTAAAGAAGGTGCAGGTATTTCACCGGATGACCTTGCGCGGGACGAGGAACTGAAGCGACGGATGGACGCGTTCTTGATGCAGAAGGTGACAGGCCACACGCCTGCAACGGGAAAAGGTGAAGCTTCTTTCCTCGCACTGCGGGAGTTGCCTTGCGCGAAACTGAGGAAGCAAATTATCGCTGACCCAGTTTCAGGAGAGATGAAGTCTGTGGCAGTTCCGCGTCTGCCGAAAGACCAAAATTTGGCCCAGAATATGAAAATGGTTGAAAAGATTAAGCCGGAGTCTGAACGGGAACACTTCTGAACTATATCTCGTGGATCGTGAGCCTTGACAACAGGTTTGCGTGGGCGGACCTGTATGATTTTGACACTCAGGTTCGGGATGATGACATGATTGCGGGGAGAGTGAAGTCGTGGGACCCCATGCAGTTGGGTTTCCGGTTTCAGTACTCGTTTCTGGAGACTCTGGGTGAGGCGAGCCGGCGTCTGCTTGACGACAAAGGCAGTCGAGGGAAGTGTGTTCGCGACAACCGGGACAAAGGAGCGAAAGGTAAAAATGACCGGAAGGATGGTGTCTGTGACTTCTTTCAACTCGCGCGGGGTTGTAAGAAAGGTAATGACTGCGGATTTATCCACGCGTGCCGTAAGTGCAAGTCGGCAGCGCACGGGTCCTCGGAGTGCGACAAATGACTAGCCGTGGATGAGGAGGAATTGGAGGAGGTGCAGCAGCCGGTCACGCCTGTATCTCGGGAACCGGCAGGTGGGAAAGGCGAGACAGCGCGGGGGAAGGCGCGTAAGCCGAAAAGGACGTGGACAGCGAAGTTTTTGGCTATGTTCACCGCGGTGGGGGTGTCTTTGGCGTCATACGGAGTGCCAGAGGCGGAACACCGTCAGTATATGCAGGATGTGGAGGCAGTGGGCGCACTGGTGTCGCCACTGACGGAGCGGGTAGACAGATGGGCGCAGGCAGCCTGGGGGCTGCCGGGCGCGGATGCGGTGGTTCGGGGGGTAGCCACGGGCATCGCGTGGCAGCAGGCCGAGCCGGATGAGTTCTTTCGGGTGGAGAACTATGTGCCACCGGAGCACGAGGAGAAGGTAGCGCTGAAGCTGCAAGAGGAAGAGGACGCAGGAAGGATGATGCGCACAAATGTGGAAAGTGTGCCCGGTGTGTCTGCACTAGGAATTGTACTGAGAGTTGTGGATGGAAAGGTAAAAGAGAGGATTGTTCACGACTTGTCTAGACCTGTGGGCCTGTCGGTGAATGCCAATTGTGAGATTGACAAAAGGCGGTTCCAGTCAGTGGAAGAAGCCTTTGGTCTGTTGCAGCCATACAACTTTATGGCTAAAATTGATTTGAAAAGTGCATACAGATTTGTTGGGATTGCTGCGCCACTGTGGAAGTACCTGACGAGCGAGTTCCGAGGTGTGTTGAGGATTGGCACAAGGTTCCCTTTCGGGGTGAAGGCTGCTCCGGGACTGTTTCATGACATAACCCAACTTGTGCGACTGATGATGCAACAGAGAGGTTTCCCGGGGATTGTAGTTTACCTTGATGATTTTATTTTGGTGGCTGACACGGAGGAGGAGTGTCAGCGGGGTTTCGAGATGTTGCTTGAGCTTGTAGAGTATTTAGGATTTGAGGTGGCCCCGGAGAAGGTGGAGTCACCAAGACAGAATTTGGTCTTCTTAGGGATTAGGCTGCAGTCCAACCACTCAGGACTGGGAATTGTAACAATGAGTATTGAGGAGAGCCGGGTCCAGAAGGTAGCCTCAGCTTGTAGGGAGATGGCGGTGCTGCAGACGGTGAGAGTGAAGGAAGTGGAGAGATTGGTGGGGCACTTTATGTTTTGTGCACGAGTGGTGTACGGAGCTAAGATGTTTCTGAGGTCCGGGTATGATTTTATCGGGAGAGCTGGTAGGATGAGTGGGTTTTATGACACCTTGCCGAGGGACCTCAGTCGGGACTTGATGTGGTTGGCCAAGGTATTGGAAGAGTACAACGGTCAGGCAGCAGTGCTGAACCGTAGTGGCTACTGCCCACCAGTCCTTGTAATAGGACTGGAATCGGGGTCCGGTCCTATTACAAGGACTGGTGTTACCATAATTCTTTTGGACGTCCTCTTGATGTTTTGAGCACCTGTCCTTCGGTTCGTATCATCGTTGGAACTTGAACTAAATATACCTTGGCCCCATGACATTAGACACTCAGTTCTAAAAGTCTATTATGACTGGGTGACACGACGCATCTATCGACACCCGAGCGCTTCCGAACTCGCGTCACTGTTCCACACGTCGGAACGTTTCGTCCCCGATTGTGTCATCAATGGGGACGCATCCGGGCATTCCATTCGATTATCGGAGAATATTCCTAGATATTTAGAATTCACGTGGCGTACATTTCAGAACTTTGTACGTTATGGCGAACGGTGTCACAAAATCAGATTCGGTTTTGATCTGCTTCAAGGATAGCGACGAAGATAAATTCAAGAGTAAAATTGTAATGCAAGAATAAATGTCGAAATCACGATTTAAATTGTTCATCGATTTCTGGCACATATCCGATCGGGTGGCCCCCAAGGAGGGAGAAAAGTTCGACGCGTGTCGTCTGCGTCTCCCGTGTCCCGACTCCCGAGCTCCCTGATCATCGACATCTCACATCAGTTCAAACGAATGACACCAACGTCTGTCTTTCGAACTTTCAACTTAACTCCTATGCTGGCATGACATTAAATACTTCCACAACATGTATGCCTAGGTTTCAACTTTTGAAATGTGTATATCCAGACAAATGTGCATGTGGTGGGAACCAAATTATTCCTGACATCGTTAGGCACAATTTAAGCTATCGAATGCCCTGCGTATGGGTGTCTAAGGGGTCAAAACCGGCGGTTATTGGGGACTAAATCGACATTAATCTTACTGCGAAAACGGAGTAAAAGCCAGTATAGGAGTTAAGCGTTTTGGAGTATAGATATTCTCTCTTCAAAACACGAAACTGCTTCATCGCTGGGAAACGCTTTGGATATATGATGCGGATTTTGAACAGTATTGATTAAAGAATTTAGAATGCAGCATGCGAAGGTGTTGCAGTATGATACTAAGTTATGGGCTGGTTTGGAAGCTATGCGCGTGTTGAACTCGGCTAGGAACAGTAGATTTTAGTGATGGTATTTCCGCCGAGGACTTTATGTCGCTGATACTTGGTTCAACGGCCGACTCTACCTCAGCGTTTATCAGCGCTTTCCAAAACCCAAAACCCTCCCCCAGATCCCAAAACCCTCACAGTCCAAAAAAAACGTGGGGATACTCACCCTTGAGTCAGTCGAAGCTCGAGTGAAGACGGTGTCCTTGAGGGCGATGTTTACGCCGATGTTCGAAATTTTGGCGTCGATTCTCCAAAATTGGGGATCCTCGGCAGGCCTTCTTGTCTAATATCACAGAGCGCCCACAAAAATATACGTTCTCCTCGGGCTCTCTTAGCACGCGAGGATCCGTGCTATCTGGACTGAATAATGAGAAGAATCGTATTCTGGGAAATACGGCCACTTTTGCTTTGATGACTGAGATTGGCCTAGTCTGAATCGTGTCAGAGAGAAAAATTTCGTACTTCTCGCTACATGAAATAACACCAGCTTTGGACGTCCTTTTTAAAAGCTGATTGAACGTCTCCTGCCCAAGACGCTCTCGCAGTGATTTGACGGTCTCGAAAATCTTCAAGGTCACATCCTTCCCCACGATCTTCCCGCCTCGCGCCTTCACTGTGATAGCTGTTAAGACTGCTATCCACTCAGCGTCGCCATCGTCTACTTCATTTCCGTGAATAAGGAAACTCTCCCCCACGTGTGCCTCGCCGACTACATATCCGAGTTTCGCGTGTTCGAAGACCACGTCCGTCGCTAACACATCTGATTTTACAAGCGGTGGTCGACGCTCCAGAAATTTCGGTTCTTCTTCATTCTCAGAAGTATCATCTGACATGTTTTCTAGGTCAAGGTTTCTGAAAGGACGAGAGAGAGAGACGTTGCAGCGATGGAGTCTCTCCCACTGGGAGAGTCACTCTGGGAGAGTGACTTTCCCGAGACCGGAGAGACCGGAGAGTGACAGGTATCCAAGTTTTCATCTTACGTCTATGGTGTTACCATAAAGGAATAATTCCGATCGAAGTGAATTCAGATGATGATACGTCAGTTGTTTTTCATTGGTCATATCTTGATACACCAGAATCGTTGTGCCACGCAATATTTTTCGCCATTAATGAATCAAATTCGATGACGGGCCGATCGTCTCTGAAATAATCGGATGGACACCGGGCGAAACGCCGGATCCTACCAAGTCGAGCTCAACGTGCGTCTCGTCCGATGACGGTGGAAATGAAAATGCCCTCCCCAAGAACTTCGGGAGCTGGCATGGTTCCATTCCGTCCGAGGTGGTCACGAGATCTCAGAACCGAATGGCATGCTTTGAACTGTTCCGTGGATGTCATGCTTGCCAAAACAATGTCGCAATTTCATGCTACGTTATCAATATTAAGCATGGGTAGCGTAAAAAATGACTGGATCCCAACCACACCACAGTGACATTTTCGGATTTTGTATACCCAGGCTACTTCAACCGATGTTTTGAGGGCGAAGATGACCTCCGATCATTTTTTTTGATAAGACACTGCAGAAAGGGCAGCTCGCGAACTTGACAACATGGGTCTCCGAATTTTCACAGGACCTTCGTGGAGGTAGCTAGCGTGAGAAACATCTCGGTCCTATTACAAGGACTGGCCATTTTAATTAATTTTAATTGATTTCACCCCCACCAGTTTAACCCTCTTAATCACATACCAACATTTAGTGGTATGTGTAACGTAGGTTAAAAACAATTACTTTGACACCCAATAATGGTCTCCAAGCGCTCACATATCAAATATATCGATAGCACACGCCTCCACCATGTTTTCCCCTCCGGTCCTTGTAACAGGACTGGCAATATGGGCAGTAGCCAGTAGGCCGGTGGTGAGAGACTTCTTTGCAGTGGATGCTGCCGGGGAAGAGGCAGTGGACGGGGGAATGGGCGGTTTCTTCGGAGGAAGATGGTTTGCAGTGAAGTGGGAAGAGGTGACGCAATGGAGAGTACAGCCATTTAGCCCATTCAGAGATGTGGCTTCGAGCCACATCTGTGAGATATATTGCACCGCAATATATCGGGATAGTCACTGAGTTCTTATCATACAAGTGTAAACTGAATATAAAAGGTTAACGAATATAATGCATCTGTGACCTAGGTATCTGTCACCAAGTACTGTACGAGTACTGGTACAGTCAAACGGAGTCGTGCAAGTTATGACCTACAATGCACTGAATCCAGCACACCACCCTGTAACTGTACGGAGTGCTGTTCAGGTGGCAGAGAGCGGCTCACAGATAAAGTCCGAAACAACAAACAGCTAAGAGCTGGAAACCGCTAGAGGGAGGCATGTGCTTTATTAGCCAGGGCGGTCCCTTTCTAAAACTGCTGCTAGGATACTGCTCACAAGCTAAGTTCCTACAGCTCAATCTTGCAGCTACTCAGCCACTTTCAAAGTGGTCCACAAAGCTGCAGAGTTCACCAGTGTTGAAGACGGTGTCAGAGTCAAAGATGTCCAATCAGAACCATAGTCCAGAGACCATAATCCAGAACCATAGTCCAGAAGCCAAGACCAGAATCCAGAACCAGAATCCAGAAACCAAGACCAAGAAAAAGACCCGTAGAACAAATTAAGGAATCCACAAAAGTGAAACCCAAAGGCACAGTCTGCCGAAACCAGTGACGGAAAAGAAACGCCGAAAGTGAAAGTGAAAGGCATGTCAGGCAGACAGTTGGCAGTCACCCCAGTGGGATGTACCGCTGCGGTGAAGTCAGGGGCTCGATCGAGCACCACCGAACCCTGAACCGCTGACACACATGCAAGACACATGAGTGCGGGCAGGGCTAGGGATGCAAAAGAGAAGACCCTCGGCAAAGTTGCCACACCGACACGTGACCGTGTAGCCGGTGGGTCCGAGGGAATCTCGTCTCCGGATGAAGAAAAACCGTCGGAGTCGTCGTCATCGTCGATCACGGAAAGCTCCCCCGGGTGAATCGAGCCGTGAGAAGGCTCAATCGAACACAAATTAAGGGAGGTATCCTCGCATGCCGGTAATACCTGGTCCATAAAAGTGACCCGGAGTGGCTCCTCGAAAGGAGACCCGTGGGCAGCCGGGTCCGATGGCAAAACAGGGTAGCGCTCAGTGTCGATCTCGTGATTGGCAGGTGGTGGCACATCGCACACCACCTGCGGCACAGACAAAGTGCCAAGGTGCAGGGAGGGCTGCACACCGGACGTGGCAGCACCACCGACCTGTGCAGCCGTAGCCGCAGACCGCAGACCGCCCAACACACTACGTGCGTCGGCAAGGACACTACCCATGCCGGTGTCCGAGGCACCACAGTCAAGTCCGCGTAGTGAGCACGTAACCCCGCATCGTGCTCTACCGGGTAGGTGAAGGGGTCTGGGCCGTCACGCACCAGTGCTGGCTGGTCGTGCTGGTGGCAGAGGTGAGCAAATTCCTTGTCGTCCTCGTCGTCGAAAGCAGCCTGAAAGGCAGAAACGACGTCGTCCAAGTCCATGGCGGCATTCCGGAGTCCCACATCATAAGAACCACACACCTCCGGGCAACGTGCCGTGTCGTGAAAGTGTCCAAGGCACAGGGGGCACTCCTGAACGAAGGCCGACGATGCAGAATGAAAAGAGATGCACCGTGCCGCTTGCTTGGCACGCGATTGGGACCAGCCAATTCCCACTTTTGGGGAGTGGGGAGGCCGCGAAGCGGTGTCCCACTCGACGGTCACGGCTATGAAACTTACCGTCGGACCGACGGTTCCGCTCGTCGCGCCATTTCGATGGCGGAAATTTGACACCACCGCCCCCATGCCGACGGGGAAAATCATCCCGTGGCGGCGGTGTGTCTCGCGCATGCTCGCGCTCGTCATGACGAAGGGAGACAAGTAGGGTAGAAGCCTCACCAACTATACGAGCAAACTCCTCGAGGAAGTCCGAGATGTCACGCTGCTCCCCACCTGCGTACGCTAGTCCGAGAGGTGTGTGCGTCGGGGTAGGGGCGGCCGCCTTGGGGCGGGTGGGAGGTCCATCAGGGTGTGAACACCACCACACCTCGAGAATGTGAGTGTATACCTCCTCAATCCCCACCTTCGCCAACTCAGTGTCAAGTGGCTACTATCCAAATTCATGGTCCTCCCACAAGGACCAACGCGCGATGACTATTATGAGTGCCACATGGATCTTTGAGGCCTATACGTGCTTTTGGCATCATATTTATGAGTCAATTCAATAATTTCCCCTACAGAGGGGCGTGCTTAAAGGGTGCGCTTTTGATATGTTTTTTGATACACTTTGGCACTATAGCCGTACATAAGAGTGGGAAGGACAAGTGCATCGCTGTAAGACTGGTTGATATGGTCCCAGTGCTGAAGGCAGAATATGGCACCCGAATAACAGCTGATAACTGTTGGTGACCACCATGCAAGACCTTCCAAGCGTAACTCCTTTGTCCTGAGATGCAAGTGAATTGTTCATAATATGTTGACATCACATAAAAGCATTCTGATAAAAACCCTATATATCCATGTGAGTTGCCATTACTACAAATGCCATGGGTTTCGAATCGTCGAAATGAGTATAACTCCGATGAATTCATTAGTACAGAATATATTGTTCCTCCGGCTGGATTGCAATCATTCACAATCCCTGTACATTCCGGTGATAAAATATTGCACTGGACTGATCATCACATTTGGTATAACCTGTGATATATAAATCATCAGAAAAAGCATTGCAATCAGCACAATGCTGTCTAGACTCACAAAGATGAGTAACATATATTATCAGATGTAATAAATTGAGGCACAATGTGACCTACGCCAAAATCGCGTATGCTCGGGCACTGTATTAAGGCGCGGCAATTACCGGTAATTTGAAAAGGGGGTCTGGTATTACCGGTAATTTTACCGGTAATAGTAACGAAGGTAATACCAAAGTAATACCGCTTGCGGCTGGATAGGCAACTTTCGCATACGGCATGGTATGATGGTGTTATCCGTTTCTACAGGACCCCCCACACCTATATGCATCGTGTGACATTGTGGCTCGGGTTATGTGAAGCTATATGGGTCATCCGAGTCGCTTGCAATAATCGCGGAGTGCAGACAGAACATAAAATGTTGAAAGCGCGCATACTTCGTTTCATTTGACGAGTTCTAAGAGACTGCGTATCGATTTGGTCACCGCTCGCATGATTTATGCGCTTCGAATGCATAAGAGGATGCCATGTGATTTATTACTAGCTAGGTAGTCATCACCATCATGCTATGTAGTAATCACGAAGTGCAGAACGGAATCTGAAATTCCGAAAACCCAAATCAAATAGCACATTTGATTTCCTTAGTTGACAGATACAGATATGTCACCAATTCAAATATTGCCCACAAATATGGCTACTGCAAATACATAAGTCAAAGCCATATGACTTATTACTAGCTAGCTATCCACCAATCCACCACATATCAACATATGATGTTATACGGTTACTGCACATGATAGACCTGAAGATATTGAAATCATATTCAACATTAAAAACATCCTCGCTAAGGTGCCTTCCGTAAATACACCCAGCTTCCAACATTCTGCACCTCAAGGCTATCTGCATCAGCATAATCGTCCAGAGTTAACTTGGAACCACGAACACCTTCAAGCCATAAGATATCGTGGTTGTGGCGAACGCGCGAAGAGGCAAACTTCACAACCTTGCCAACTTCCCAACCATCTCCTGCCCAAAGCATACAAATGTACAAGTCTTTGAGGGTGGTTGTGCCAGCAAAGAAAGCAGGCGGCTTCTCCATGGCGACAAAACCCGTAGGGCACTCAAAAGTGAGCCTGTGATCGACTGCAGCAGGCGGTTCCTCATTCTCCAAATCCTCATCCTCGCCTTCAGACTCAGCAGTCTCACCAGCAGACAACTCATCATCTGAGTCATCGGCATCCTCAAAATTCTCCATAAGCTCTTCCGCGTCTTCAGGTGTGAGCACAGTAGACACAAACTCCTTGAAAGATACTTTGGACTTGTGTTGAAGAATCAAGTTAGTGTAACAGTAAAGCGCTTTTGTCTGATTGCTCTGGCCAAACGGGCGCGACTTTGAATGCACTGCATCTGCATTCTTGTTGATTCGCTCGATATTGCAACCGTGAATTGTGATTTGTCCTGTATTCACTGCCATCTCTTTCAAGGCTTCGCCGTCAGCACTGACAACACCCAAAGCGTTCCAGAACGTGAGAGGTACAGCGATCAGGTGGAGGTGCTTCAAGCACGCGAGAAAGAATAAAAACTTATTTCCTTTTTCCTCGTCTGAAAGCAACGGAACAATTTTCTCAGGAATCTGACACTTGACCATACCAACGACGGCTTCGAGTGCAAGTGTATAACAACCTCCCTTAGCTCTGAAGACTTTGTATTCTTGGAGCACGCGGTGGTACTTTGAGTCCGCTTTCCCCCCACAGTAGTTCTTGACTGCTCTCATAATGTTCTCTTCCTTGAAAGTGCGCAGCATCCGCGCTAAGTCGGCCTCTGAGAATACGGCTATTACCACTGCCTGAACATATACGTCTAAACAAAACGCCAAACAGTGCACGTCATGCCTCAAGCCAACTTTCCGAGGCGCTCCTAGCCACCTTTCCTTCACGGCAGCACGCGTTGTATCCACAGTGTCGGTTGAAAGTTTAAGCGTCACTGAAAGGGGAAGGTTGCCCAACAGCTCATAATACAAAACATAAAGGGGCAGTAAGTGTGATGGTGGGACCTTTTCCCCCTCAAGGTAGTGAAGCATATCCGACAAAGGTTGCAGAATAGCTGTTGCGGCTTCGCCCTTTTTCTTTAAGTGTGTGTTGCCCACAAGCGTTTCAAAACGGTCAAAGTCTGCAAGATGCGTAGGGGTGCGCGCGATGACCTTTTGCTTCACGACTGAGTACTATGGCCACTCAGGAATATCTCGAAGCACAGTCCAGTTGTAAAGAACTGTCGCAATCATGATATATGCGTACGAAAAACGAGTGAGTGGAAACAACTTCAGTTTGCGGGCGCGAGAGCCAAACACTTCTCTTTGTTTATCACACAAAGTCTCCCATAGCATCGCATATCGCTTTAAGAAAACAGTGATAAAATAAAATTGTGATATAATATCTGCAAGCTCAGTAATCTTGCAAAGGTCCTCAATGACAAGGTCCAAAATATGGACGCAGCAGCCGATGATGTACAAGAAAGGGAACCATAGAGCCAATAAACGGAACATGACCTGTGCCACACGGATAGTAAAAAAGCGGTGGAGCAACGAAAGTCTAAACACATATGTGCAAAAGGTGAAAAGATCCGGCGAGCCTAGTCGTACTCTCCTATGCAGCACTCGTTGTGCATCTTCAATGCGTGCTCTTGCTTTGCCGCGCACTCAACATGTGCAAAATGTGAACAGATCCGGCGGCTTTGAACAGTGGTGGAGCAACGCAAGTCTAAACATTGTTTACATGCAAAAGGTGAAAAGATCCGGCGAGCCTAGTCGTAATCTCCTATGCAGCACTCGTTGTGCATCTTCAATGCGTGCTCTTGCTTTGCCGCGCACTCAACATGTGCAAAATGTGAAAAGATCCGGCGGCTTTGAACAGTGGTGGAGCAACGCACGCAGCATGTGCAAAATGTGAAAAGATCCAGCCTCTGTGAACAGTGGTGGAGCAACGCAAGCGAGTCTAAACACATATGTGCAAAAGTTGAAAAGATCCGGCGAGCCTATTCGTACCCTCCTATGCAACACTCGTTGTGTATCTTCAATGTGTACTCTTGCTTTGAAACGCACTCAGCAAGTGCAAAATGTGAAAAGATCCGGCCTCTTTAAACAGTGAGAGACACTACCTGCATACTTCCAGTGTTATCAGCGCACACTGCTTGGTACTTGTCGCTTTCATCCTTAATTTCCTCGTACACGAAATTCGCCTGAACTCGTCCACTGTGCTCGCGTTTACCGAAATATTTGGTGCTTACATATGCAGAAATCCCCAGCTTGCTCACGCCTATGTTGCACGTCGCACGACCGACGGCGTTCGTCTTCCCATCGAGTGCTAGGGTTCTCTTACCAGGAGTGTTGTCCAAGGCAGCGTTGGTGGACACTACAGTTTCCTCATAAACGTCATCCAAGATAGACCTGAACGCAAACAAACGCGCAAACAATAGAGCGTGCGTGAGCACCGTGTAAGAGGCAAGGAAGGCTGGAATACCTGCAGAATACGTGCAGCAAGCATTTGCGTTTCAGCGAAGATAGTTAGTGTGATCTAACTTTTACGTAAGTACATACCTGCGGAGAGTGGAGCTCGATGGAAGATGCTTGGCATACGCTGGGCACAGTGCTGTTATGAAGGCGACGAAGAAAACGTTTTCCACGACACAAAACGGAATTTTGCACGCGAAAAAGAAGCAACCCAGCAAGAAGTTCAGCGCGATAACTTGCATCTCAGAGCAGACTTGAAAACCAAAATCTTTGAGTGCGGTTTGGCGTTCTCGACGCTTGCTTGCAGAGGGGTCCAACGTCTCAGCAACAGCTTCTTCAGCAGCGGCGAGGCCTCTCGCATCTGATTCTTCGCACTGCTTCCTTTTCTTCTCATAAGTTGCGCGCCACTCAGATACTGCTTTCGCTGACGAGTGCTCACTGATTTTAAACTTTGCCTCATCTGGAACGTTTGCATTCTTTATCACTTTCTCAATGAGCTTGCCAGAATTGATCTGGTGAAAGGCAACGTTCGTCTTGCATGTCGAGTCAAACTTGCAAACTAGCGAGGTGCGCACGTTTTTCTTGCATGTTTTCACTGGGTCGAGGGTCTCCAAGTACTCTGCGTTGTCGTGAAACAAAGACAGCACGTACAAGTGTTGTGCACCGAAGCCCCCCTGTCCACGGAACGGCGTGTTAAGGGCGTCGAAAACTTGCTTGGTCACCTTGATTGTTTTGTTATTCGGTCCCTCCCATTCCACAATTTCGGCAACATCCCCGTCCGCCATCTTGACTGAGTGTCCTGAATAATCTGATGAGAGGCTGTATCATGCAAACAGTGCACTCATATTTTTAAGGACCCTAAAAAATCAAAAATAAATATTCGATCTGGCGGCTGAAAAGGTAAAATTCTAGTAATCTGACGGTAATCAAAAAAATTACCATGGTAATTACCAATTACCATGGTAATTTACCAGTAATTTCTTAAGTATGGCAGGTAATTCGATCTGAGGGGGTGGTATTACCAGTAATTTTACCGGTAATTACCATCCCAGTAATTTACCAAAAAAATTACTGCCGCGCCTTACACTGTATTGTGACCTGCGCTAAGATCGCGTATGCATGGACACAATATGACTCGTGCCAATGACGTGGACACAATTCATACAACCTCCGGTACAAGCGGACAAGGTTGACTGCCACGACATCACATCTGAAATCAATAAATCACTCAGAGAGAATGTGTTGACATCAGTATAGCACCATTATACATATAGTCATGAGGATTTTAAAGAAGACACAGTCTCTCCGATATTGACAAACATGGTACACATATTACCATGCTCTCTGATCATATATTAATATCCCGCAGCATACGATGATGGTAATAGCAAACCACTTCGCCGCTGGAGGGTAGTGTTGTATTTTATGCAGCACAAGCATGGGCACTATATGACCCACGCTGATGACGTGAATTCGGGCTGCATCCCAACGACTGCAATGCACCTTCGGTGCAATGAGCTGCAACCCGAGAACTGCTATCCAGCTTCATAGTAAGCTATCACGTCATCACATAGAGGTCGGACCTCTGTTGTATTTAAACGGCGCTTGACAACCGCCTAGCATTACACTTCCTTGAGGGGGGAAGATGATGATAAGCTAAAAATACAACTAAAAACCAAATAAATAATAAAGACAAATAATAAAACAAAGTAAGTTGCATCATTGTTTTTGTTTTGGTAAGCCTGACTATATACAGTCAAACCATGCAGAACTCCATGAAGTTGACACATATTTGTATCAAACATTTCTAAGGTCATCAGCCATGACATACATATGAGCTTGATTTTGAAGACTTAGACATTGTATACATCTGGTCTAGCGTGTATCCAGACGAGAATTGTATATTGACACGGTGCAAGCACTATAGCCTCTGCCACCGATGATCATTGAAAAAGGATCATTAAAGGTGTCAAGATTACTCAATGCAATATGCAGGCTACAGCCTGAGTACAACACCTAGATAGGTCAAAGCCACTGAGCTGACCAATGCAGCATAAATGCTAGCTGCCTTTGAAGACTACATCATAAGTCTATTGCCCTTATGTCTTGATAGTGTATCCGTGTATTGGCATCTCTTTGAGGTAATCATACCTGCTGAATGAGCCATACCAACCATCATGTCTTCATGGATCATTACATATCTGATCATGCCGCCATTGAACAAAGCCTATGCAGTGAGATTATTATATCACAAGGCATTTCAGTGGTACGCATCAAACAATTGCATTGCAGCAAAGATCATCAGCTCTTCATCATACCTAAAGGTTGAATTGTCGTCAAAAGTATTGATTCATCAGATACCATATCTCAGAGGTCTACTCATCATGGAAGACAAAATCTGTGCAATCATGGCTATTCAGCCTTCAACATAGCTAACATAGCTATATATACAGTCTATGACCCAACCGTTGTTAAGCAGCCTCCACGCCATATGGCTAAAAGATGGCAAGCAATCTCTTCGGTCATTCTTGGGCATAGAGCAATCAAGCACAGCCAATTCAGGATGTTTTCCCCGAAATTCTCCAAGAGTTACTCGTGTTTTCCATGTGTCATATGAAAACAGCCAATATACCGCCCTATGATGGGAGTCATCTCCTTCAGCGAGGGGAAGTGGTTATGCTGTAAAGTTGACCAATCTGATCATCACAAAGATTTGAGAAAATCGATTGAAACTTGTATTGAAATAAATTCCTTACAATAAGGTATTGCACCTAAAGACAAGGTATTGCACCTAAGGGAATAAAGGTTTCATCGTCTGAAATAGGAAAAGAGTTTTACATTGACTCTAGTTCCTGAATCCAGAATCACATAGAAAATATGTTCTATCCTGTGCATATAGAAAGTACATTAGATACAGATTCTGAGCATACAAGTGGACTTGAATGCACGCGGGTTTGTACTGAGTTGCAATTGTCCAAAGTTTTTATTTTGACATCACTACTTATTTGTGGAATAGCATACAATGGTATAAAACATCCACATATAGATTGACACCATACTTGTGGTTTCATATCATTTTGGCACATTAGACAAGCATGCTTCATTGAGGAATAAAGACTCTTTGAAAGCTCATTCTGGAATGTTTAGAAATTTGTTGCCTCGTCCATAGGCCGCGAAGTCTTGGAAAAGCCATGTCGGGACTCGAACCCGCAATCTGCATACGGTTTCCAAGCGCAGTTCATCCTCATTCTGGAAAGTGACAGAAATTTTATAGTCATCAACAAGTCACAATTCTATCGGATGGAAATGACACATTTATCATTCATACTTCTTTACCATAACAAGTCTCTGAATAGTGTTGTCCAAAAGTAAAATGGGCACCATTGAGATAAGTAATCATGTACTGAAGAAGATACACAAATCATTAGGCGATGCCATGTTATAGTCACAATGAAATGACATACCAGCCATCCGTCAACTACGGAAATACAGCTCGTAGTAAGTTGTTGTCATTACAGACACTTCTTGATTGACTCTTCATTAGCTTCGATACCAAAGTTAACTTCGGTACCATCACTGATTTCGTTGTTCATCATGACAATCAGTGTCCAGAAACATTGTCTAAGTTGGGCACACCATTGTCTAAGTTGGGCACACCATTGTCTAAGTTGGGCACACTATAGTGACCCTGAACTGACAATGTATGTGGGCTGCAACCCAAAAACTGCATATCGAATCACAGTGAATTGACATCATTTGGCATTTGCCACATTCAAAAACGTCAGGCATATTGCCGGTATGACATAGAGAGAAACGGTGTTCATATTGACATTGTTACCTCGAAAGCATTCGATAAGTAATCTCAGTCTGATTACTGAAACCATTTTCACATAACATAATGATTGAATAGCATTCTCCATCACCATCTGATTGGTTTGATACACCTCTTTTTAAAAGGGGGAGGAAGGAGTATAGATTCATTCATTCTTCATACAGCTGCTTGCCACATATTGATTTACATCATTGTAATTTTGCTTGGAAGATTAAAAATCTTATCAAAAGTTCCAGCATCTGTATTTAGCAGCCATAAAGTTGATGACACGGTACATAATGCCGATTGAAACATCAAATGAAGTCTTATTTGACTTACTGGCACATGAAGTTCATTATGAAGAAATCATAGATGCATATTTCTCCGGCTCTATCATATTATATGAAGGGCACTGACATAGGAGAACGATGGTTTTTCAAATGTGAATAAGCTATATTGTAAGCTTACGACCATCACTTTGACGTCAACAGCCTAAGATGTTGATTGTCGAAATTCAAGAGTTGAAGGATTCGTTGAATCAACCTTGGTAACATGTGTTTTGATTGATGAATTGTTGATCCATGGTTTCTCCCCAAATCTAGAGAAACTGGCACACAAGTTGTTGCCAATGTCTTAAGGAAAGCATCTGAGCAAAGGATTGCCAGTTGTGCCAACAGGCATCGAATTCCATAACAGCAAAGCCGAGTGAGTAAATCAGCCACTCTAGCTATTTGCCCGTCATTCCTTCCAGGTTCATGACAAGAGACGATTCATCAAAGTCATACACCTATGCATAAGTCACATGCATCGTTGCACAGTTTGTATCCGAATGCCATCCCATCAAGGTTAAGCATCTAGACAGCAACTCTGGCCAACAAAAAGCCTTCCTGTCTTCGGATATCTTGAGCATTCTCATTTCCAGCTCCGCCATGATCAAGGAAGCATCATGCCTGTGCCTCGCTGGGACGCTGATCCTCAAAGCCGCACACTTGAGGCGAGCCTTATGAGACAGTGACCTTTAGCTTGTGGGGCGTCAACCCCTTATCGAATCCTGAACACTTGTTAACACCTGGATAAATTTATCATGATGCAACTTAAGTGGGATTATAAGTTCCATATAATCATATTGTCTACGTATGCTGAAGGCATAACTGCCGCATATGGTCACAATAGGTCGCAGCTTCTATAAAATTGTGGATTCTGAGTCAAAAGCTGATAGCCGACGACTTTTGCCAATAATATCGCCGACCTAATAATAATCAGGCCGTGGAAACATGTACCCAAGAGGTTTTCGTCGATCGGTCGTATATAATCAGGGCTGCATCCCAAGAACTGCAGGGCTGCATCCCAAGAACTGCGATGCGCCTTCGGTGCAATGGGCTGCAACCCGAGAACTGCAGGGTTATATCCCTATTCCCTAACATTTTTACCCTGCATCAAATTGATATGACAGGAGCAGGAATTGATCCTTCCTTGCTAAGGTGTAGTGAGCCTTGTATAAATCATACCCTTACACAGATACGCATATGCGGGTACCAATATCTGTGAAAAACTGCTAATGCTACCTTTGCCAAGACCGTGGTTTGTCATCGGATCCTATGGCCAGTCATCCGAAGCTACCGGAGACATCGACTGAGGTAGACGGAGTTGTGATCCTAAGTTATGCCTGACAAACATAACTAAAATAAATTTCACATTAGTACGTGGCGAATCCATTCTCACTCATCGCGATAGATGTTCGTCAAAGCGTGCGTACTGGACCAATAATCAAGAGTGAGCAGACCGGGTAAAGGATTATAAGTCCAATCCCGTTAAGCAGGGCCACTATGTTTGCATTAAAACAAGCCCCCGGTGAAATAACTTCGGAAACAAACACGGGCTCCCCATGACCGCCTGTGAACCTCCGAAGTAGCTTCAGGAGGGGAGGAAGGGTTGGGTGCACTAATATATAACAACTGTGGAAACGAACAGCAAACGATCAGTTGTATATATAAGGCCGAGAATCGTTCGATTAATGAGAAATTGTTAATTCGTGGGATCATCGTTCGCAAAAGCGTCGACGGCTAGCGTAAATAATCCGTAACGTACACCTCGGATACTTTGAATCGTCACTCTGACGCACGATACGTGTGGATCAATCAGTAATCCAGCGTCAATCTGTATCACGAAACGCAATTCATTGAACCTTGAAACGTCACTCTGAAATACGATACGCAATTCAAAGGGGGCTACATCCTAAGAACTGTAAGGCATTAGCCTATAAGTCATCATGCCAAGGTGAGGGACTAAAGTGGACTCAGTTCCCCCCAATAACCTAAAACACCATGAGGGACGCCTCAAATCGGTGTAAGAAGACTGGTACCAGCAGAAGCAACAACAACAATGACATCAAAGACATATACAAAGGTATGCCCGTTGTGAGGTCACAACTCTTTTAAGAGGGGAGATCTGTCAGGGTCATGACCGATGACATATGTGTCATACATGTCATGTCATACAGACATGTCATACCATGTCATGTCATGTCGAGTCATGTCATATATTATAATGACAGACAGTCGTCAGTACGGTCGACTATGACTGTACATGTCGTCAGATGATAAGTCACATCATCTGTCATTATTCAAGGAAAGACTTGAATGACACCTGTCATCGAGAGTTCGTATGTCGAACTCGAAGATGGCAAAGCAAGATACATCTTGAAGTAACAAACAAGAAATCATCTTCGCTTCAAGCATGTGCGGAACAAGCATGCGCAGTATTATGGGGCGAACGTATTATTCGTTCTGACGATACTGGTCGTTCAACCAATGTCTCGGGTTCACAACCCAATGGCGGTACCATCTATGCGATGGGAGACATTCGGTATTTAGATGAGCTAGCGTTGTGCTAGAGGCAGCATCTTCTCACAGAAGCCTGCACTCATCCCCGCTATTATCTTACGCGTGTGTTACCGTCCCATAACACAGCGTTTACTATTATTTTATATGATATACTGAGGGCTCGCTTATCAGCCCTAATAATCGTATGCACATTGTATATCGGTCTGGACCAATAATTGCCCCGCTATTTATTTTTCTTGTGACACATGTGTGCCCACCGCCTTATATATTTTCCCAACTATTTCTTGTCCCTATTGCACAAACACAGGATCTCGAAATAATTAATCAAGAGACTATTTACTTGTTTGTCACTTGTTTGGGGTCAGAGATATTTATTTTCCATGAATTGTTTTCGGATTTCGATAAATTCGGTGAATAATTAATTATGGGTAAAATCAATAGTGTAACCACAGTACATCAAGCCATTTTGTCTTAGGCACACAATAGCGAATATGTGACTGACCATAAGGTTTGTGTCTCCTCATTTTCTGGCGTTGGCACACGGGGCACTCCCGAATGTACTGAATTGCTGCCTTCGTCATTCCTGGCCAGTAATATCGGCTACGCAATAAATGGAGCATGCGATTTTTGCCTACATGACCAGAAATAGTGGCTGAGTGACACTCATGAAGTAGAATGTGGCGAAGCTGTGTGATCTCACCGTCATCTGTAGGAACTTTGGCAGTAGGTGGAATGTAAAGCTGTCTGCCAAAAATGGTCTTGCGATAGATCAATCCCTGAATGAGTTCGAAATTGCTGACTGTTTGTGATGATGTCGCTGATGCCAGCTTGGATAATATAGATTGTGCAAATGGGTCACGATCATACTGAGATATAATAATGTCGTGAAGCTGATGACCCGATGATGCAGATATACAGTAAGAGCAATAAATGTAGGGTCTGTAGATGTTATATCAGCTGATGAAGTTGCCAATGAGGCAATGTGATGTTGCAGACTATCAGTGAGTTCGAAGAGGGCAGAAATACGTGTACGTGCATCTACAACCTTATTCTTCTCGCCTGCAATGTGCTCAATCCGAAAGTTGTACTCGGAGAGCTCATCCAACCACCTCGCCTGTTTGGGGCTTAGTATGGATTTGGATTGGAAATAGACCAGTGGCTGATGATCTGAGCGAACGATAGTCTCTGGAGCTCCCAGCAAGATGTGGCGAAAGAACCGGAAGCCCTCCACAATGGCAAATAGCTCAATCTCAGGAATAGGCCAGCGTCTCTGTGCATCAGAAAGTGTTACACTGTGATAGCCACACGGCCTCATACCTTTGCCTTGATCCTGTAAGACTATTTGGCCAACGTGTGTGCCTGATCCATCGACCTCCATAATAGATGGCAGTTTCTGATCTGGAAGCTGTAGTACTGGTCTACTGGAGCATTGCAGATGGCACTTTTGAGATTGTCAAATGCCTGCTGCTGCTCAGATTCCCAGACAGATTCTGCATTATCCTTTAGGAGACGATTGAGCGGCTCGGCAATCTTGGAGAATTTTGGTATAAATCTCCTAAACTGGCCGACCATGCCCAAGAATGACCGAAGTGAAGACTTGCCATCTTTAGCCATGCGGCGTATAGAGGCTGTTTACCAACGGTTGGACCATGGGACACTGGAGGCTGAATAGCCATGACTGCACGGATTCTGTCTTCAATGATTGAAAGGCCTGCCTCTGAGATGTGGTGTCCGATAAAGTCGATGCATCTGACGAACAACTCGACCTTAGAAGGCCTGATGTAGAACTGATGCTCTCTGCAGCGCTGTAAGAACTGGCGAACTTGCTTCACGTGTGTGTCAAAATCTGGACTGTACACTATGGTGTCATCCATGAAAATGACTAAGAACTGATCAATGAAGTCAAAGAATGCTCGGTTTCCAACACGTAGAGCGGTCGCAGGAGCGTTAGTTAACCCAAAGGGCATCACTGTCCACTCGTATGAACCATATCTAGTTCGTATTGCTGTCTTATGGATGTCGTCTGGATGAATGGGGATCTGATGGGAAAACTGGTTGAAATCGAATCTGCTGAACCAGCGTGCCCCCTTAAGCTGTTCAAGAAGGGTATCATGAGGTGGCAATGGATACGTGTCCTTTATGGTGATATTATTAAGGGCTCGATAATCACAGCACATCCTCCACTTCCCCCCTGGCTTAGGAGCGAAAATGATTGGGCACCCATAATTATGGTGATGATGATGGACGAAGGATACCCAGCTCGACATATTTGATGATTTGCCGTTTGAGCTCCTCCATCATAGGCACTGGAATAGTTCGAACTGGCTGTGATGGTGGCTTATGCCCAGGTTCAATGTTGATGCGATGATATCCACCTTCAAACCGTTCTGGCCTATGGCCAGCTGGAAGATCCTCCTGGAAAATATATGAAAAGTCTTCTCTGACACGATCACGTTCTGCTGTGACCTCGGGGTCTTCCATGGCAGTGTCTGAGTCAGTTGTTGTCATGACCAATTCACCATCGACCTCTGAGAGAAAAAAGAGATAAGCTACGGCTTCTTCAGCCGACCCACTGGATCGTATACGTCGCAGGTGATTTCGCATTGTGGTGGCACTGACCAATTCCATTTCAGGAAGGCCATCTGATTCTGGAGTCTCTTCAACTCTGGATAGAACTGTGCGAACACTGGAACCTGATGAGTGTGTCTTGGTGATCGTCATGTTCTTGGACTGAAAGTCAATATGTGGGTTCCTCCTCTCCAACCAATCCTGTCCCAGGATGACTGTGAAGGGTGTCATATCAATAACATAGCGATCCTCTGAATCCTTATACTTACCCAGCGTAAATGTAGCATTGGGAAGATAGGATGTACAGGGTAATTGGCTTCCTCCAGCCAACCCCACTGAGAATGATGATGTGTCTGATGGCGATATAACAAGCTGAGAAGCAAATTGTCTGTCGATGAATGACGATGTAGCTCCAGGATCTATCAAAATATTAGTACTCTGTCCATATACTTTCCCTTTATACAACAATTCTTCTGTGACTTCAGCTGTGCTGTCTGTGATTGCATCTGTGCATATAACGACCATATCGCAAAAATGAGACACGCGGGCGTAAATGAGAAAAAAATGAGAAAGCATTAAATTGTCTGCCAAATTGGTTTTTGGGGTTCTGAATGACAAATATTAGGGTTAATTTGAATAGTCCTTGAAGGAATTTCGAAAAATCTGGTTTTTGACTCTTCAAAGTAGCCACGCGAGTCACGCGGGCGGCAAGAAAACGGGAAAGGTGGAAGTATCGTGTTAGGTGTGGAAAGTTATGATTTTGCCTTATGTTTGTGAACGAAATGTTAGATTTTTGCACTATTAGAATATGTAATATTTTGACATTTCCAAAAATGCAACTATTTGCTTACATGGGAGAGATCCAGCAGATTTATGGCCCATTTTAGGGTGTTTGGAGGGTCACGTACTAAAATTCTTCTCATCGGGCGAAAGTGAGCAGCAAAGGAGATATTTTCAAAAGCTATTGTGCTGGAAAAGTTGTTCGGGAGTGAAACCAACCAGGGGTGATGCTCCCTCAGGCTTCATGTGACCCAACATGGGCATTCAGCGGGTAAATTTGCCCTGAACAGGCTATTCCAGCACGATTCTCGGCAGCTAAGAAGACCGGTTAACTGTATTATTTCGCGGGAAACATTAAAATACGTCAGAGGCAAAATATCCCGCGGCAGGTGTTCCTACAGGTGTGCTGCACATGGATATATCGGGGCGTCCAAGGTTCAGGGTTTTAGGGTATATGCTGGAGGAGTCGTAACCGGAGGTCGTTTGCACACACCTGCGTTCGTGACATAGAACCACAACCCGCACCTTAGACTACCTACACCAGTATGGCCAATATTGGAATATTGCAGTATTGGATATGGCCTTTCGATACTTTTACGTTTCGCGACTGCCAGTTACAACAAGCCCAATGGGTTCCTGAAGACCCTTTAACCCCTAAACAGCGGAAACTATTTTGACGTTTCATCATAGCGTTTACGTTTTTGCCCGCCATATTTGCTACACCCATCGACAGCTAGCGAGCTTTGCATGTGCTTCGATCAACGTGAAGACCAAAACCTGGAGCTACTATCATACCGAATGCGGTAAATACTGCTCGAGATATCAAAGGTGAAACATGTCGAACCGTATGAATGGCTTTGGGTCATTATTGACCCAGACCGCTGTTTAGGGGTTAATTCTCCGCTTGTGGCAGCAAGCGCGGGAACAAGCAGACGAAGACTGGGAGGACTTCGGGCAACATGCAGTTAATCTCAGGACCTATCACTGGTGGAGTTTTGGCCGATGTACGTCCACGGCCGTAGATCCAGCGAAAGGTTCGGTGTGAGGCATCTCGTGTACTGGTATGAGGGCGGGTGGATCTACCACCGATACTCAGATTTGGAGTGGCGGGCCTGGCGAAATAGAAACCGCTACAGCGAAACAACGCACGGTGCCCTGAGAGAGCTGGAAAGCGATCTGCTGCAAGAAGATGATAGGAGATGCGCAGTTTGCGGGCGTATGTTAAGAACCTGCACCCTGGCGCGCATATTTGATGCTAGCGCGTGCAATGAGGAGACGTATGCTTGGTGGCTAACACTTATGTCACGTGACTGTACACAAATAAACCGTATATTTACATGTATGAAAAACAATAAGTTTCACGCCGTGTTGCCATTGTAATCTAGTGTGCGTGCCACGAGGAATGAATGAGGCTGTGTTGCTTACCTTCACCTGTCCAACGCCTCGGAGGCCAAGTTTTCCCTGGCCACCTTCAGAAGTTCTGCCTTTTCAGGTCCTCCTGGAACTCCGCCGACAGCAGGTTTGCCAGGAGGTTCGTCCCAGCAAGTCAGGATCTCGCTCGCATCGAAGTCGTACCAACCTGTCACTTTCGGAGCGGCTCACCGGAAGGCGTTCTCCGCGAACAAGCTGTTCAAGTCAGAGAAGGTTTTGCTTGTTCTCCTCGTTCTCGGCATAAGCAGAGGCGCACATGGAAGCCAAAACCCCCACTTCACTCTGTTCGTGTTCAGATCAACCTCCAAGACCTCCACGAAATGCATGGGCATGGACACGGCGTTGTTCCCAGGCATGCGGATAGTAAAGCTGCAGCCGTCGTTGCCCGCGGCCACCGTAACCGCGAAACTTTTGCCCGCACTCTTCGCCAGCATGTCGATGGTGTAGTCCGTAGGAAGGTTACGGTAGGCCAACGGTATGTCGTCGTCCGGGTCGTCCGAGTCGTCCTCGTCGTCCTCGTCGTCCTCGTCGTCCTCGTCCATCGAGACGCCTGCGAACTGTCCAGTGGCCGCCTCCGGGCGATGCGCGTTCTCCACCTGCTCCACAATCTGATTTGCATCCTCGAAAAAGCAATCGTCGTCAGGAGCGAAGCTGTCCGTTATAAGGGCGCCTGTCGGACCGATCACAGAGGCCGCTCGGAATAGCACTCGTCCCTTTTCACGACCCCGCGCTTGTCGAGACTTCCCGGGTGGAGACTTGCTCCCTGGGGACGCCTTTGCCAATGGCGAGCTGCGTGCACGCTTGTCGCTTGGAGCTCGTGCTTGATCTCCCTGTGGCGCTGCAGGAGCAGGGCATCCTCGGCCACCTGCGCCTGGCCCTCGTGCTGCCGGTGCCTGTGGTCGAGTAGGCATAGCTTCGTTGGTTTGCGGGCCTCGCGCGGCAGCTCCTTCTCGTCTTGCCTGTGTAGTGGCTGTTACAGCCCCGAGTGATGGCGCCGCCCGCGCAGCTCCGCCGGCTTCGGAAGTTCTTGCAGGCAACGCCTGCTCCGTACCCGGCGACGCTTCCTCCCCGGTTTCCTCACCTGTCGTCGCTCGGCTTTTTTTTCGAAGGACTCTGAGTTGTTCGTGGTGGGCCTTTCGGGCGACATCCGTCGCTTCAAATTATAAGGCCTTCGCCAACGGCTCCTTGAGTGGGCGTTCAGGAAGTTCAACTCCCAGGTGGTGCAACGCTGCTTTACACTCGGCCACCGTGTACCTGCAATGGCAGCCGACGCGTAAGACATACAGCTAAGACTCAGGTAGGCATAATACTTGCAAGACCTAACAATGAAATCGAGGTGCTCGCAACCGACCAACGGGACGAACCAAAAATCGACGGACTCGACGTCCCTCGCTTTCTCCACGCACTTGCGCACGATCTCTTGTGGAGGTTTCCGCGGAAGGTCCTTGCTTAACACGTTGCGACCATCGGATAACACTTCGAACTGTTCGGGCATCGTCCGTTCAGGCACCTCCTCCTGCACTGGCTTCTTGTGCCAGGCGTTCTCGTAAAGCTCCTTCAAATCCACAGGAGCCTGTGGGGTCGGCGTCGGTCCAGCCCAGACATCGTAGTCCTCGGCGGTCTTGGGCAAGGGAAAGTACCCGAGCAACGTGTCCAGCGTGTCACTTGGAATACGGTAGTGGATGTAGTCGCACATGCGACTGAAAGCAGTGCGAGTTTCCCTCTCTTCCTTCGGGTCTAGCGGCTTCACCCCTTCTAACGTGGGGCTGCTGTCGAAAGCTGGGTAAGTTTTCATTACCTCCAGGCCCTTACGGAGATCCTCATCCACTCCGTCAGGCATGTGGGTTGCGTATTGTTCTCCAAACTTGTACTTCAGCCGTGTAACACCATCCACGTCCTTCTCGAAGTGCATCAGGTGTGTACGCCTGACTTTCCCAGAATAGCCTTCAAACTTTGGGTTTATGTGCGGCTCCAGCCAAGCCTTGAAGTCAAACTGTTGGCCTTGTACGTCCGTGATTTTGGTGAACTTCTTCACCGGCCAGCTTCGTAACCAGCCAATCCACGATTCCAGGGTCAACAGCCACACTCCAAATTTGCGCGCGTCTTTCCCAAATATGAACATCTTGATGAGTCCAAACCAACCGTCGCAGTCGTTATGGGTGTGCGCGACCATCAGACGGTGGAAGACAACCACGTTGTAAATATTGTAGTGCACCAACACCGCACAAAACGCGAACGTGTTCTTGTTCCAGTTTTCTGAGCCACCATCCAGCTGCAAATGAAGCTCCTTCCGGAAGTAGCGCTTGCCCGCGCGACCTTGTGCGGTGTAGTGCAACAAGTTCCACAGTGTCGTGAGCAGCATGTTTGCACCCTTAGCCCCGCTCCAAGGGAGCCCAACGGAAAATAGAAGCAACGCGCCATGAAGTATCGTGAGCTGCAGGTGTAGGTTAAAGAAATGCTGTTTCTTCTCGCTGATGCCCTTAACTTGATGCGGGGCATGCGGAACAACCGTGTTCTGATTTGCCGCGCCGTCCGCCGCTATGGAGTCGATCCGACCGTCAGGGTCTGAACCCTCCTTCCGCCTGAGGTCATAACACGTGCGTTGCAACCTGTGAATGCAGTCGTGTCGCGCGAAACGAGCAGAATAGGCGTCCCAGCGTGCAGGTTCGCGACCCTGTTGTCCAAGAAGCTGAGCCCTCTCTGCACCCAGATCGTCACATGTCGTGCAGATTCCGGACACCTCCACCTTCGCCCTTACCGTTATGTCTCGAGCCTTGAGCAGGGTTTTCACGTATATTTTGAAGGTTTCAGCACATACTGCCCACTGGTCCTCTGTGTCGAACTTATACAAGTCGTACTGCACACCATAATCGATGGGTGGAATTTGGCGCGCACCACTTACCGGCATCCTCTGTGGTGCTCCTTTCAACATATTCGAATCCGCCCACTCGCGGAACACCTCCTCGTGGTAGGAAATCGTCGTCACCACCGCCTTCGCCACAGGGAATGCAGTTGTTGCCGGTAGTTCCCCCTTCTCTTCAAGGATAAGTGCCTTATATCGCTGGTACGAGCTCCTGGGGAGCGCCCACGCTGTTCTGAACGCCTCCTCGCAGATCTCCTTTTCGAAAAGCTTCAGGGTGCCAATAACACGCTCTCCAGACTCGCGCTTCACGATCGCTTTGCGCATAGTTGCCATAATGTAAGACTTGAACTCAGTTTGGCCCATGCGCTCCTTATGGTCCATATTGCCCTTGAATGTGCTGAACAAGAAACTGCAGTTCCGATCGCACCCACAGCTGAAACCGCCCTCGCATAGTCCGGGAATATTGGACTGTGCAATTTGAAGAGTCTACTGCTTTGACAATCTCCTGCCGCTGGAGTTGCTGCTATTGCTGCTCATCTTGCGAGACGCGTACCGTTGTTATGCTGTTTCATATTTGAACGCTTACCTGATATGAGGGTCCTTGTTTCCTAGAACTTGGGCGGGGTTATGACCTTGACCGCCCAAGTTTTCGAGAACTTGGGCGGGGCGATGACAGTGACCGCCCAAGTTTTCGAGAACTTGGGCGGGGCGGTGACAGTGACCGCCCAAGTTTTCGAGAACTTGGGCAGGGCGATGACCGTGACCGCCCAAGTTTTCGAGAACTTGGGCGGGGCGATGACCGTCACCGCCCAAGTTTTCGAGAACTTGGGCGGGGCGATGACAGTGACCGCCCAAGTTTTCGAGAACTTGGGCGGGGCGATGACAGTGACCGCCCAAGTTTTCTAGAACTTGGGCGGGGCGATGACAGTGACCGCCCAAGTTTTCTAGAACTTGGGCGGGGCGATGACCGTGACCGCCCAAGTTTTCGAGAACTAGGGCGGGGCGATGACAGTGACCGCCCAAGTTTTCGAAGACTTGGGCGGGGCGATGACAGTGACCGCCCAAGTTTTCTAGAACTTGGGCGGGGCGATGACCGTGACCGCCCAAGTTTTCTAGAACTTGGGCGGGGCGATGACAGTGACCGCCCAACTTTTCGCAGACTTGGGCGGGGCGATGATAGTGACCGCCCAAGTTTTCGAAGACTTGGGCAGGGAGTTTCGCAGGGTTAAACAGAGCCCGTTGTGCTGCATACAAAACTTTTCGCAATGTCATCTTTTCTACCGTCAATTGTAATAGGTCTTTTGGAGGAGGTGTTTCATGATGATGATAAACTTCTGGAAGATATCCAGCAGTTTAAGAATGACGGCACGCAGTTGAAGACGGATTCGGCGGTGATAGCGCGGTGCGTCGGGAAGGAGAAGGCGGGTGTTGATAGGGCTGCGCTAGAAGATTTGGGCCTTGCCATCGGGACAAAACAAGAGCTCGCTGAGGTTGAATCCCTTAAGTTAGTAGACGAAGAAGGGTTTGGGTGTCTTCGGAAAGGTTGCCTGTTCAGCTTGCACTCGGAAGAGGCGTCGCGTCGGAAGGTGGACATAGACATAATGCGACGGTTCGATCGCTTAAAAAAAGTTTGCGCACCTTGGACCGGAGACAGCGAGGACGAAAAGGCGAAAACGGACTGGGAACGATTTGCCCACCAGACCTGCGTGGATCTTCTGGAGGATATGAGGGATAGGGCAGCCGTGTCTGTCTCCTCTCAACCATCATCCCCAGGTACTGTTCGAAAACCTATTTTTTCACTTTGGCGCGTCCTCCGTGTTCTTGATGGAACATCGCGTGTCCTCAGGTACGGTGCCGGGAGATGCGTTCGTCCGCACGCACCTCTGCAGCATCCTGAAAGAACCATCTGAAGCACCTCGCTTGCTTCGGGGGAACGATACGGACCGTGGGGAACTCGTTGCTTTCAATCTCGCCGCCGAGATTACGGAGGCCCCAAACTATGTTTTGTGTGTTGTTGCTCACACAATAGAGGAAAACAAGAAGGTCATGGTCCGATATTTAGATTCTACGGGGTCAGGACACAGTCTTGTGGAGATTGCTTTAGACGTGCAGAGCGACGTACACTACATCGTGCAGCCTGAAGGTCGCGAGGCTTTCAATCTGGGGCAGCGGATGTTGAGCCTGCTTCAGGATGCCCACAGTCGAAAGTTGGATGAGTCTGAACGGCAGGAACTTGACAGGTATTTCGACGAAATGACTTACGAGGACGCGAAGTTTGCGGTATATATGGGGCAACAGTTGCCTGCCGGGTCGGCCTTCAGAGAAGTGGCGCTCATGACGAACGAGGAGATCGACACTGTGCACGATGGGTTACCGTATGGCTCGGGGAAACCAGAAACACCAGCTGCACCAACATTTATCCAATCAGCAACAGGGCATAATTGGGATCCGCACGGTAGGAGCCTTTATCGGATAAAGCTGCTGCAGAAGAAGTACGAGCTTCTGCAGGACGGCAGTGACAACAGCGGACAGGGCAGCGCACATGCCAGCGAAACTACAGGCGTTGGTGATCCCCGAACACTCGCTGAAATGGAAACCAAGCGTCGCGACAGCCTTGCACCCAATGACGTCTCGGATTTCGCTAAGACAGCGTCTGAAGCCTTGGAGCAGGGGGACTTGGGGGAGACGGCGGTGTCCTCTGGCGAAGCCAGTGGTCCTACGTTGTTGAATCAGGTACCAGATGTCGTGGACCTCCCGGGCTTCATGTTGACTGGGTTGGACGAGGAGACCGATCAAGGGTGGGATCCCGTAGCGCTGGCACAAATGGTACTTCAAGACAACCCCCTTGCCAGCGAAGAACACGAGACGAGGGGTGCGGTGCCTGACCAGCGCATTCAGGTAATTGAAAATTGGACGTTGCAGGCGGCATACACCTACTCTGACCTGGTCCTGATGTTGCAGAACAGTGGCTGTGAAATCAGCGAGCCATTTGATTTTAACCAGACTCATACCCCGGAGATGATAGAAGTGCTTAAAGGTTCTGCAGCCTGCACGGACGCCACCGACCCTTCGACCTGGGAGCCCAAAAGCGATAAGGCGCCGGAGCCGCAACGATGGGGGTTTCTTCTGTCCTTCAAGCTGAAGAACAAAAGGCTGCAACCCGAGTTGGCGTTCGTTTCGACGGTGAAGACCATGTTGTACGAGATGCCAAAGGACTGTCCTTACGCGGACGCCATCCTTATATTGCATCCCCGACACGAATGCGAAGTTTTGGGTACTGTTCAAGAGGCACTATTTTTTTGTATCGAAAAGTTCCAGGAGGTGGAGGGTATTACGAGGATTGCACTGCCAGCAGGCAAAGGTCCTATAGATAAGCTGAAAACCACGATAGCAGCCGACACGAAGACCAGCCCGAAATATCTCGACGCGCGTCTTTCCGAGGAAATGGGGAACAGCGGGGTGATTGTCAGTTATCAGAAGTTTGTTCCTGATCAGCAGGTAAACAAGATACTGAACAAGAGCGGCATACCGGAGGGAAAGTCGATCATCCCAGCCTTCAAGGCTTCTATCAAGTGCGAGCGGTACCTGGAGTTCCGGTTTGAAGTGGTGCAAGGGATGAGGGTGTCCACCACCATGCACAAGGAGTTTGGAGGTGTCCACAGGTTCGTTTGCCTGACCATGAACCTGTCACTGACCCAACTTCATTTGTAACACATTCGTTTGTAGTACATAGTCAAGATATATGAATAAGGAGGTTGTTGGTGCCCACGCACAGGTTCGTTTGCCTGACATGGGTTGGCCAGTGGCACGCCACTTACATGGCGATAAACGGCAATCACCCCAAGCCGGGCGACGTTACTTGCACGATGTTCCAGGCTCCCGCTGTGTATGAGCGGAAGCTGGAGATGAAGCGAAAGGAGAAGTATGCCGGCGACTACCCGCACGTGCGAATAACAAAGAAGAGTGGCGCGAAGGCTTCTCTGACAGGCGTCGTCACGCGCCTGGTGGAAGACAGGAAAGAGGGGCAGATAACTCCTTCTGAAATTCAGAAGGAGAACGAGCACTACAGGTTGTTCAATAAGGTCCTGGGGATGTTCTGGAAGAAGATCGAGGAAGCAGAGAAGCTGGGCAAAGAGGCTGGTGGGAAGTTTGAGGCTAGGAAGTGGTGCTTGGCGGGCAGCCAATTCAATAAAAACGCCCCTGCGCGAGTAGTGGGGAAGATCATCTTAGGCAACAAGGGCCAAACCGCCGTGTATGAGGATTTCCCGACTGGAAGCTCGCGGAAGGCGCCTTCCACCCTGAAGACCACGACCCCTATCCCAGGCGGGAAGGGCAAAGCCCCGGTAGTGCGTGTACCTATGGATCTTGCCGAAGAGGATGACAGCAGCGACGAAGACATGGGCGACGTCGGACGGCGAGGGGGGAAGAAGCAGCCTCCGCCGGAAGCAGTTGCCATGCATGTGGCTAAGCAGGTGAGTACGGAGTTTTGCTTGAGTTACAATCGTCTGTTTTTTTTGTTACAGCTTGGTACGTACTGACCGATGTTTTGTTACGCATGGACGGACCTCCGCAGAACGTGAAAGAGGGGGAGTTGAGGAGTGCCTTGCTCGCGGTGTCGGTGAACGACGAGACGCGGAGGCTGCAGAGCGTCGGTGACAAGCGGAAACGTGAAGAAAGCGAGCGGGACCTTAATGAGCTGAAGAAGGCCAAGGAAGCAGTGGAGGCCGAGAAGAAGAAGGCGGATGAGACACTGGCGAGCCTTCGAGAAGAGATGCAGAAGAAGGTGGAGGATGAACGTGTGCGCGGGGAAAAACAGCTGGCTTCGGCCCTGTCTGCCGAGCGACAGGAAAACCGTAAGACAGTGGAGCTCCTTACGACGAAGCACGCTGAAGCCCTGCAGATGCAGATGGCCGAGGCGAAGCAACGGGAGGAGACTCGTGCCAAGGAGCACCAGACAACATTGGGTTCATTCTGGTCAGGGCAGCAGGTGTTGCTGGAGGAGAACACGAAGGCGCAACAGGCTTTGCTGGAGGAGAACACGAAGGCGCTTACTTCTCGGGACTCGCTTTTGAAGGAGGCACAGGAGTCTTTCCAAAGGACCACTGCCGAGACTGCGAAAATGGCCCACGAGGCCCAGGCGAAGATGCTCGAAAATAATGCACTGGCCCAACAGAGGATGCTAGACAAGAACGCGGACACCTTGAAGGAGATTAACAATCACCACGCCTCGGAGGCTGCAGCGATGAGGGAGATCCTGAAGACAGCCGTGCAGGTAGGAGCTAGTTGTTACGTTCAAGTTGTTTGTGTTTATTGTGGAGGAGGGAACTCTGGCTTGAGGTCCAGATTGAAAGACACGGAACTTGTAACTGGTGTGGGGGGGGGCGGTTGGTACGTCACCGGTAACAGGCAGTAACAGCAGCAGGCCCGTTCGCCCAAATGTTCCAACTGGGCGGAGGAGGCTTTTACCCGGGAGCGCCGGCGCTCGGCGCAGGAGGAGGGTCACCTGCTTTAACGACGCCAACGGGCTCCAAAGTCCCGGGAGCCTCTCCTCCATCACGACCGGCGATGTTCGCTTCTCCACCACGACCAGGTCCGCAGTGGCCAGGTCAGTTCGACCTCACCCCGGCGGCGAAAGCTGACGCTGAGAAGATAGGAGAAAGCCTCTGGACAGACTTGAAGTGCGAGGACACGGACAAGAAACGGTCGGCGATCGCACAGTACAACGGGTACAAGGAGCTCGCCCAGCACCTGGAAGTGTCTGAACAAGTTCTGCGCGCCAAGGTGATTGTGCAAACGTTTGACCTGTACATGTCTGTTAGCAAATAGGTAGGTATGCTTAATAAGCCAGCCAGCAAACGAACTGAGAGATCGCACCTGCACTGCCATCGTATATACCGGCCTGTACAATGAATAATACCGCGCCCGCAAGAAAACCCCTAACCCTGGGTGCTTTGACTGTTCAAATAAAGACTGTATATTTTCATAGCACCAACGTCTTATCTGGTAGCATTCTTCGTGCCTTTTGTCGGTTTTTGTTGTTTTTTTGTGCTACGCACACAGTTACAGTCTCGTGCAGACCTACACCCCCTAGATTTAAGGTTGGTGCCACCGCTTTTAACATTAAAGCCTCCCATTCTCGGGGTGTATGTAAGATATGAACAAAAGTTTCTTCAGACTCAGTTTGTTTGGAATGACTTTGACGTATCCAATATGAAAACATCGTCATTATCACCACTTTCAACAAATGGCGCTTGAGCACCACCCGAATCACGGTGACAAATCGCCTGGAAACCCCAAATTTCGGGCTATACTCTAAAATTTCAAATTTTTGAATAACGTGTCATTATCTACTCTCCAAATGCTATCTAGTCATATAAAAAAAACCTCGTTATCATAACTTCCGCCGATTGACACCTGAGCACCGCCCGAAACGGGGCGAAAAATCGCCTGGAAACCCCAAATTTCGGGCTATACCCTAAAATTTCAAATTTTGAAATAACGTATCATTATCTACTCTCCAAATGCTATCTAGTCATATAAAAAAAACCTCGTTATCATAACTTCCGCCGATTGACACCTGAGCACCGCCCGAAACGGGGCGAAAAATCGCCTGGAAACCCCAAATTTCGGGCTATACCCTAAAATTTCAAATTTTGAAATAACGTGTCATTATCTACTCTCCAAATGCTATCTAGTCATATAAAAAAAACCTCGTTATCATAACTTTTTAAAAAATGAGAATATAATGAGACACCCGCGTGTCTCATTTTTGCGATATGGTCGTTATATGTTCTTCTGAGATCTGAGGGAGTATCCATCTGCTGGAACTGTAATGCCAGACTGGAAAGGACTTCTTCCGAGATACTTTCAACCCGACCACTTGCTTCAGTGGCATGTTCAGGCTGATCTATCCCCGGGGTGCTCTCATCACTGGCACCTGTGCAGTACCGGGAGAGTTTCCCTGAGGAGCTGGAGCTGAAGCTGGAGCTGGAGCTGCAACTGCTGCATTAATGCTCTGCTGATTCTGAAGCTCCTTAACCAGGGTGTTGACTGTTTTTAGGAGCTTGTTAGACTCACTTTTGCCACCCTGATTATTCTGTTGCTGCTGTCCTCTGTTCTGATTCCAATGAGGATTAGGAGCTGGAGGATTGCCTTTTATGGGTTTCCCATCTGCTGTCTTGGTGGGAAAACAATCCTTTGTGGTGTGATTGGTACGACCACGGCGTTGACAAGGCTGGGAAGGAGATGATGTTGATCCTTTTCCTTTTCCTTTTCCCTTGCTTTTTCCTTTGCCTTTCCCTTTATTTTTCTGGGAATTCTGGTTGGCCTGATTCTGATTGGCCTGATTTTGATTGCCACGGTCATATGGCTTGTTGCCACGACCGTTATTCTTTTCCTTTTTGGCTGGACGTCCTGACTGTTCCTTCTGACCCCTATAATGTAGGGTCTCTGCCTGCTTCGATTGAACTACATAATTCAAATCGAGCAGAACCTGTGTGGTTTGTGTCCACGACAGGTTATTCCTTTCATTTTCCGTAAGGAATCTGAGATGGAGCTGTTTTCTGAGATCTGATTCCATATTGCTGACAAACCGATCCTTAATCAGGACATCCTCTAAATCAACTGATGCTAACGAAGCCAGTGATGTAAATGTACGTATGTAATCCGAGCATGTTTGGTTACCCTGCTGCAGTGCCATCAAATGCTTTTTGGCAACTGACTGCTTATGGGGGTTCCCGAATTGCTGCCTGAGGAATGTGGTCCTGATTTCTTCATATGTGGCGTCAGGTGTTTTTGCCACGACATGAAAGAAATGTCTGTCATTATTCTGGAGGAAGGTAAGAAAGACTGTGATGAGATCCTTGTCTGCTGCTCCTGGATATGCGAACTGGAAATATCTATCCACTGTCTCCATCCATACCTTTGCATCCTGTCCGACCTTGGATTCCTATGGTGGATTCATTTTCACCTTAGGAATGAGTGCTGCTGGAACTGGTGCTGAGTGTATCTGACCATCATCTGGGTCTGTGAAGATAGGCGGTGCATGATCTTCTGTATACTCCTCTTTTGGCTCCTGAGGCTCTGTTTCTGGATCTCTATATCGGCTCATATCTGGTTTCATTCTACTGATGGCATCAAAGTACCCTATGTCATCATATCGGGTCGGTGTATCAGCATAACCAGTCAACCACTTTGGTACTTTAAATCTACTGAAGGCATCATATGAACCCATGATGTCAAAGAACCAATTGGCCGGATCTGCATCATTTGCTGGTACAACCATCTAAAAAACAAACACCACACCAACAAAAACCTTCAAAATTGGATGTGTGTGTGTGATATATATATATATATATATATATGTACATGTATTATGTTTGTACATTGATATAATGAGGTGAAGTATATATACTTGATTCCACCTTCTTCCTCCCTCAAGGAAGTGTGATAATCACAGGCAGTTGTCAAGTGCCCAATACCACACCCTGTCCTTGGCGGTTGATCGCGTTGCCTTTCCACGAATGGATCTGCTGGTAGGAGGTCTGCTTTTTATCTTTGGATTTATGACAATACTCTGGATGGTAGTGCCATCCAGATACTAAGTAATCAGAGCAATGCTCATAGTAATCTCTATCAGCTATTTGTCAGATATCAAAGTGGATTCTGAATATATTGATTGAGACATGCATCGAAGTGTGATAAATTTTCTGATTCAACTGTCAAAATGCATAGTAGATGATGGTGTTGCTCCAGCGATAGAATGAAAGGGCATGGACAGTGCTCAACAGTGACCAGCTGTTTTTTGAGCACTGTATGTTGCCTTCGGGTCTGGAGATATTCTCCATCCAGCCCTTCAGCATGTGGTGTGATCCTGCTCCCTTATCTATCGCCATCACTGACATCCCACACGCACGTGTGTTTGTGGGATGGTATCTATGCATCATACATGGGATGTTGATATTATACATTGATCATATACACTTACTCACTCAGTGTAATGTCAATATATCTACAACATGTATTAACATAAATATTAGTGTGAGTACTGTTATATATAGTTTTATAGTGATGGTATACTCTGATGTGATCCCAATAAATGGTATACACAGTGACTATATATTGTACATGTACTTACTGACTGAGTACACTTAAGTAAATTGATATAGATTAATCATACAGGTTTATCCGTATACCAACGAAGAACATATCACAAGTATGATATATATCAATATAGTTAGTATACTGCTGTAATCCGTCCTGTACATCTCATCATAATGAATGATGAGTTAAATGATAGATTTTCACAAGTAGCTCCGATGAGTATCCAACTTGATTAACAGGAGAACAGATGTCCAATCCCAAATCCTCCGTCATGGAACAACTGAGCTAATTCCTGTCTTAACAATCAAGACTGGCATCTTACATTATTTGGTTTTCAATATAGCACTGTACTTGCAAGATCTAGCATGTTACACATGTGATTTGCAAGATGTCATAGTAAATCATAGGCATGTATAATGCAATCTAGGTGTACTGCTGGATAAACCCCCGGTGCCATGGGGTACAAGCCCATGGTCGGTTAGGCGCGGAAATATCGCCATCGAATCGACCAACAGGACTACACGATGGTTTACGGTCGTGCCGTGATAAGTCCTTACTTTATAATCCGTTGCATGTACCTATATACTGCATTGTCGTTATGTGCATGTCTGATGCTATCGTGATCAGGCTGTATGGGTGCATGCCAAGCTGTTATCGTGATCAGGCTTGGATTTATGCATGTGTGCATGTATGCTAGATGTATGTGATCAGACTGATTATTATCACAGAAAAACTTGTGCACACAATCACAGTATGCTATGTGATAGTGATCTGTGATAAGTGTGATAAGTGTGATAATTTTGGCACTGATCTGTGATAAGTGTGATAAGTGTGATAATTTTGTCATTCACTGTCAATCACAACATGTTGTTATAACGATGACAATATGGCACACACAATCTCCGCACAGCGTGTGCGTGTATAATGATGATGGTGTCGCACACATTATTTCTGCGCAGCACGTGTGTATATACTGGTGATGGTATCGCACACACTATTTTCGCGCAGCATGTGTGTGTATTGTTGGGCATCATTTTATCATGCGTCCATCTGCGCAGCATGTGTGCGTCCACTTGGTGCGAAATTGTACGAACATCGAGATCGCACACTATGTATGCGCGTGATACATATGTATGTCGCGTTGCATACTGATGCATGCGTCGCATTGTACAAGCTATAATCATCGCACATTTGCGTCGCACTGTATGAAATATGACCACCGCACATCTGCGTCGCACGGTGTGAAGTATGATCACCGCACATCTGTGTCGCACAGTACGAATGCGAATGTCGCTGTCGCACATCTTTGTCGCACAGTACGAATGCGAATGTCGCTGATAACGAGATTATGTGCATCGCTGTCGCAGTTGATGAGATCATGTGCGCTGACGCTCATTTTTCATATGCGCGCTTGATTCTCGCACATCGTATCATACCCTGCGATTATTGACAACATACATATCTCGTGCGCACACCTCGTCGCAGTATATGTTGTATGCGATTTGTGTCGCGCCGATAATTTTATTGCACAACTCCGCTGATCGTTGACGATGTATTGTAGCGAAAGCTGTCGTGTATGTGCAGATATTCGACGGTATATATGCGAATTCTGTCGCGCCGTATACAAATTAATATACGAATGTGTGTCAAGTCTGCTGCACTTGAGTTCTCGTTCTTCGCCTGAGCGGAGGATACCAATGTCAGGGCTCGCTATGCGAACGCTATGTTGACGCGGCTGCTATTGAACAGTAACAGCCGAAAGTAATATTGTGGTGGGTTACGAGTGCAGCAGTCTGGTGACCAGAAGTGCTTGCTTGAGCCCAATGCTCCTCATATACTTCCAGTGCCCTCACACATCTCATGCGTTACCACCATCGGGTTGTGAACCCGAGGGCACTGGGTGAACTTCCCGCATCGGCTGATCGATATAGCCTTTGATGCTCGCATGATGTTCATTTCATGCTAGAAGCGAAGACGCGTCTTATCAGGACACTTCGGTTCTTCAAGACTTGTCTTGCTTCGCCATCTCGATGCCATATACTTGGCCTCTCGATGACAGATGTCACTCACCTTAGGTGGGTGACAGACATTATGACGGTACATGTCATAGTCGACCGTACTGACAATACTCGACGACTGTATGTCATTATGACATATGACATGCCATGACATGACATGACATGGTATGACATGCATGACAGGTATGACCTGTATGACATGTATGACACATGTATCATCGGTCATATCCCTGACAATCAGGCATGATGTGAGGCTGGTAATGAAAAGGATTTCCACAAAGGCAAATGATTTAGCTGAAGCTCTGAGTAGGAGTCAGATGGGACGAGGTTTTATGACCTGCTGGAGTTGTGGTCAAGGAGGGAGGCCCCGAGGGACCTGGATGATTGGATGGTAAAGGACTGGTTGTGGGACAAGATTAGGCCGCTCGGGCCCTTTGCAGTGGATGCGTGTTGTGATGAGGTGGGGGGAAACTCCCGGTGTTTCCTTTGGTGGTCCAAAGAGGACTCTTGTTTGTTGAAACAATGGAGGGGGTTGAATGTGTATTGCAATCCACCCTTTTCCTTGCTGTGGGAAATTCTGACTCATTTTCCCCGGGAGAAGCGGGCACGAGCACCCAATACAACTTCTGCAGTGTTTGTGCTGCCTTTTGGCCAACTGAGAGATTCTGGCTAGAGCTTGTGGTACCGGCGATAGATGCCGGGTTGTTTGTAGTTCTTGAGTACATCCCCGTGGACACTGATGTGTTCACTTCGCCAAACGGGGTGAGAGGGTTGAGGAAGGACTGTGGCCCCACTAGGTGGCCGGTGGTGCTGGTTGCCTGCCCAGTAGCAGCTCGTCTTCTGCACCACGACCTAGTGGAGATCTTTAAATCGACTAGCCTAGTAATTATAATACGACAGAAAAAGAGAACAGAAACACCTACCTCAGGAAAGGGTTTCAGGAAGATGTTTTGAGGATTGTCCAACGCAAGGCCCTAACACGTATAAACAGTCGTTCTTGGTTTTGTGGTGACTACAGTACTATCGTGTGCAGGTTATGCCATACCGGACGGTCTGTAGCCGAGATTGCATGATCGTATGCTCACATCGATAGGTGTGGTTTCTCTAGATTGTCAAGTAAACTTTTTCACCCCATATAGAATTCCTGACACTTTCACGAGGATTACTTCTTGACTCTCGATCTGAAAATAAGATAGGTATATCTTATACGTATTGGAGTATGTGAAAACGCCCTGCGCATGGCCAGTATGTCAGCAACCGCTTCAGAACCTCGCCTCCCATCTGGTTGGGAGGTGGCTGTCGACGAATGTTCGGGGCAATCCTACTATTATAATTGTGAGTTGGCCATAACCCAATGGCATCCTCCTGGAGGTCTTGAGCGGGAAACACAACCTCCTGCAGCAAATCAAGCGCTCTCTGCTGACGACAAAGCTGAGGCAGCGGTCATAGCAGCGTTGGGGTGACGCGCGTCCCCCTTCTTTTTCACCTGGTGTACTGTAAAACTTTGAAGCCTTTTAATATATCATTCGTGCCACACACGCTGGAACTAAGCTTGTTCTCTACCTGATGCGTCACTGTGCTTCGCCGTCATCACTTTAGCCTTGACATATGAAGCTCAAAACCCAGAGTCATCTCAAAACCTTTCTGAATCCTAGCCTGCACGCCTATTCGCATCATACAGGTACGTGGATCCTGTGGCGCACGCAGTCGCAGTGAAAATCTTAGACGAAAACATAGGACGCCAAGAAGCCGAAAGACGGCTCGTCAAGGTGGTCTCTTCAAATTTAGCCGCGGCGTGTGCTGAAGCCCTTTTCGAAGACGCTGAAAAGCTGCAGGCGAGAAACCGGCAAAGGTTTGATCTAATGTTCCCCTGAAAGGCGACTGTTTCGTAGCTGAAAGCTAACAGTCTAGGTGCCACATTATGCTCTTTTGTCAAGCACGAACCGGACGTAAGTCCACGAACGCTACACTAGATCTTTGCGTTTTACTGGAGACTTACTCGCTTGGTGTGCAAATGCTTTTTGCGCGTACGTCGCACGGCACCCTGAATTCTGAGATGGGTACGTACAGGGGTGAATCAAGCAGCGATTCCGAGTCCGAAGCCGAACTTGACGATGCACAAGAGCCTCTTTGGGTGACCCGTCCGACACTCCAGGAAATGACCGTGCTTAGCACTCGTGAGTTGCGGCAACGTGTGAGACTCCGCCAAGGGCTTTCACTTCATGAGTCTGGCGACCGCCCTTCTCTCATTGCCGCCTACAAGGTGTGACCTCTCTTTTGCCGCGACCGCCTGCTGTCTACACCTGCGCCTGAGAGCGTTGAAGCCACAACCGCGCTGTAGTTAAAGCCTACTTTCGTTGTCCTTCTGTGCAGAGTTATCTCGATGCAGAGGAAGGCTGCGCTGGTCTGCATCGCGAGCTATACCAATTTTGCGCATATGTACAGCCGTGCGAAGCGGAGCTCAGCATTCGTACACAGCTGCTAGAGCAGATCACGTGCCTGCTGGACAGCTTGTGTCCGGGGATTGTTGTGGAGCCATACGGGAGCACAGCTTGTGGCTTGAGTCTCTTCAACAGCGACATCGACGTTCGCGTCAAGCCCAAGATGCCTCTGGAGGTAGTGGCGCGCGCCCTCAGGTGAGCCCGCCCGAGGTGAACCTCGCCCTTGAGGCGATGTTGCACCGAGTTGAGCGATGCGTGCACTCCTCCAGCAGATGCTTGATGACACGAACGCACAATGAATAGGCAAGCTGAATTTTGACTCCCACGCTGGTAGACCCGGAAGGAGTGCTTTTTTGCTCCGCGGCTGGTTGGATTGCCTGCGATGTGGGGTGTTGGGATGTTGCCTGCTATGTGAGGTATTGGGATGTATTGGTTTCTCGGAGTGCCTACAGAAGCTCGGAGCCTTGGCTGGGGTGTTCGGTTCTGAACGGTGTGTGAGTGGGCCGGGTTGGGGGGAGCACGCAGTGGCACCTCGTGGGCGCGGTGTGTGGATCTCGTTCCTGCCAGAGTTCCCATCATCACCTTTGAGCATAGACACACGAAGCTCACCTGCGACCTGTCGAATTTTACTGATGACGAAGGAGACAATGCCACGGAGGTCATGGTGAGGCTGTGCCGGACGCAACCGATGATGCAACCTCTGGCGCTCTTCTTGAAGGTCTTCCTGAGCTACCACAGTCTCGATCGCGTATACACAGGTGCTCCCTTTGGGCCCTCAGTACACGTTGAGGGACTCTCCTGGCAAGCTGACTCAGTACACGTTGAGGGACTCTCCTGGCAAGCTGACTCAGTACACGTTGAGGGACTCTCCTGGCAAGCTGACTCAGTACACGTTGAGGGACTCTCCTGGCAAGCTGACTCAGTACACGTTGAGGACTCTCCTGGCAGTTGACTCAGTACACGAGGGACTCTCCTGGCAAGTTGACTCAGTACACGTTGAGGGACTCTCCTGGCAAAGTTGACTCAGTACACGTTGAGGGACTCTCCTGGCAAGTTGACTCAGTACACGTTGAGGGACTCTCCTGGTTGGCTGACTCAGTACACGTTGAGGGACTCTCCTGGCAAGCTGACTCAGTACACGTTGAGGGACTCTCCTGGCAAGCTGACATCTTTCTTGCTGACCGTTTGTGCAAATCCCATAGGGCAGCGAACGAGGTGATCAGGATGAGGAGGAGCTCCCAATCTCCGCAGTGAGGTTCGGATGCGCCGTTCAAGACATGCTCTACTGTGCATCTCATGGAACCAGGATGTCGGGTCGCATGAGCGCCACGTGGGCCTGCATTGTGGACGTGCCCCCATGGGAGCATCGAGGGGTAACATGCGACTACAAATATTGGAGATGACACCATAGGAGTGTTCCACGGAGGAAATGTATGTTGGAAGTGGTACTATGCGAGCTTCACGTAGGCCGTGTACGTTGGATTCGCGCAAGCTTCAAGTTTGCGTTTTATTGGGCCAGTGATTGCGTGTGTCGGCAAGCAGATCCTGTGGTTGATGAAGGGCAGGCTTTGCTCTTGTCTGCAGGCGGCCTTGGAAGCTTCAAGGCCTACATGATGCTCGGATACTGGCTCGAGCAGTGTTGCAAGCCAAAGCCGAGCAAGCTGAATCGAGTCGAGGATGCTGGTGAGGGGGAAGCGCCTTTCCCAGTATTCCTTGGAGGGAAGCATGCAGGGTTGCGGTTTCACTTTTTTTATTTGGCGCTGGCGTGGCGCCAGATTGAGGAGAGGTCGCCGAGCCGCGATGCTGCTGGCGTGGCGGGATTTTTGTTGCACCAAACGCCAGCTTGGCGGCATTTTACCCGAATCCGCCTATGCGCGCGCTAGCCTGGCGGGCAATATTTTTCGATGCAGTGCCATGAGAGTTACGTAAACTTCGACGGTGCAATGCGGGCGATAGGAGAAACCCAGTGCTTCAGCCTTCTGAAGACCTTACCTTGCACTCTGCAAAGGGTGTCATTTTTTTTCTGTTTCTTTTGCACACCTGAACCTCGCTTTCACACGAACCTGAATCCGGATTCCGATGATTTTCCCGAGCGAGCTGGGCGTTTCGCTGTGAACAAGACCGCAGTGGGCCGCAGTAGCTCAGTTCTTCCAGCGTTTGACTTTTGCTCCAGAGGAGGCGATAACTATCGCAACTATTAATATAGGATTAATTGTGACCATTGCTATCACAAGATCGCAGCAAGGGGCATCGGGGAGAAATCATGAAGGCTGCCGCACTTACGAGTAGCAGGCGCAGTTACAACCAATGACGACTTAACCCAGGGTTCATGTGGATGCAGGTGTCGCAATCTGTCGATTTCTTGTATATTACGTTGAGCGTTTCAAGTACGACTCGGTCATCGAGCTGGACGGCGTCGCAACGGACTTTTCACGTGTGCGTAGTGTACAAGAGATCAAGGATGTCTTCAGGAGCACACTAAATTGCCTCTCCAAGGGATGTGGTTTAAGGTGTGTGCATTGCCCCCCTGCGCGTCATTCCCAGCTCGTTTTCTGGCACCGTGCACCCCACCCGCCATATACACATTTCAAAATATGTTGGGTAACAAAAATATGTTGGGTAACACAGTAGATTTGCATCCACCCATGAGTTACTAGCGATAGCATGCTCTATGATCACGCATTGCACTTGCCACGCAAATTGAAACTGAGGCTTTTGATGATAGAAACATTTGTAGACCAGAGTACACGACCATGCAGAGCACTGGCCTTGCCATCCATTCCATCAGCTTGCTATGTGATACACCAATCCCAACCCGGAACTAGATCTTCATATCACTTCCATTTCTTTGATGGCAGCCGTTATGGAAAATCTTACCAACAAGCTTGAGTACCCCTATACACATGAAGGGGCGTGACTTGACTCACCTGGTCAAATCAACCTTGACTGAGATTGTGCAACCTGTGGTTTGGTGCCACAGTTCTATCATTGACCCATCCTGGCTTCGTAGGACACGGGAGAAAAGTCGAACCATTGCTCTGTCATTTTGTACCAACTCAACATACAATGAAGATGATGTTATTGTCACCAATGAACCCTTGCAGTGCCGAGAACACCCTGTTAAAAGAGCTCGGACTCATGAATCTATGTACCGGGGTGAATAGTGATTAACGTCGTGAAATGCGCCAGATTATATGAGAACCTAGTTCCTTCACATACTGTGGTAGACCAGCTCATCGCATTTGTGTGTATGCAATTGTCGTCACGTGTGATAAGGGGCCACGTTGTACATCGTTAGCTTGCGCTCACATGTCTGATGAAATCGTTTCATCTTCAATTGAATTTCAATGATGTGAACCGAGTGCATCCGTTGTCGTGAATCGCCTGTAATTACGGATCATTGCATCGCACTGATCAGGCAAGAGCCGTCGCATGACAATTTATTGACGCACACTGGCCATACGGTATCACAACAATACCATCCTTGCGGAGAAAATAGCGTAAGTCGTTCATGAATCAGGATAATGGTAGGATGCAACCGTTATACGTTTATGGTAATAATGGCCCGTTGATAAGTTTCGAATCGACGAGAACGGTTTTTTATTATTCTCCAGATGGATGCCGTGAACGTGCATATCTCCCCTTACTCCCCCGTATTCACACGACCGGACAGGACTCCCCCGTTTAACCACATCCCGCCCACAAACCCCCCGGCTCGCTCCCTTCCCTCGCCGCTCCTCCCATCATCCTAATCCCCCTCCATCCTATCCGCCCCATCCTCACCGCATCCATCACCTCTGCGAAATCAAGCAGAGTGGGTGGAGAGAGGGGTGTGTAGCTTGGCGTGCCGTTCGACCCTCGAGTCGACTAACTAATAGAAATAGTGAGGTAGTGAGCGTAGAGAATGGATTGCTAGTGCATTTAACTTGGGAGAAAGTCGTTGCATCAAATGTGTGACGATACACGAATGGCGGCATGCCAAACGATGTAGTTTACTGATAGACCGCCCCGAATATGGTATATCTGGGCAAGTAGTCAGAACACGGTTGACTCGGTTATCTGTGAATTGGTAAGTTCAGCTAATAGAGTCCAGTCAGGGTTTTGACTCGAACCGAAACCTAAATATCCCTGAACGGCAAGTGACAGTGAAACGGGCGACAAAACACTACCACCGGGCTATAGGGAAGAAACGGAAGATAAATAATAGGTCTGGCCCGGACCTACCGTACACCAGGAGGGCTGCCGGCCAAATTCCAGCACACCACCTCTACACTAAAAGAGGTCGGTGCAAAGTCGCGGTCCAATAAGTATGTTCGAAAGCACTATAGTGCCACATAACAACATTCTAAATGTATAATTTTGATACTGATACTAGGCGCAGGCCACTACTCAAAACGAAAATCCGAACAACCAAAGCATAAAACCAGTGCAGACGCAAACGATTGCAAGTCTACTTGTTTATCTGTTATAGCGTAGGTGCGCGGCGCACATATATGTGCGCCAATTTCAGTACATGTGCGCTACCAGTGGTAAATCGTACACTGTAAAACCACACAAAACGCCCACGATTTTGAATATCTGAAACCCGATGTGTTTCACGATGCGTTAATTGAGGTAAAATGGTTTTCGAGGAATAGACTGGTGCAAATCGGGGAATAGAAATTCCGTCCATTTCCGGGGAATAGAATATATGTCACACGACGCACATGCGTTTACTATCACCGTTTGTATCATTCCCCCCCCCACCCATCTGTTCACCTGTTTCCCCCCAAAGTTGATATTGCAAACATGAGGAAGCCTCCGAAAAAGTACATCAGGGTGTGCCTTTCTTGCGATAAAGGCGGGCGTCGTTGTACTAGACATGCCACGCGTGTTCACCGCAAAAAGGAACACCCTTTCTTCCACCTAACTGCCTTAAACGGCACAGGGCTTGATACGTATGTCGAGAATTGTGGCTTTCGTTTCAAGCATAGTGCGTCCGTACAGGTATGGGAAAGTCGGGATAGGGACCGTACACCTATATGGGACTTTCAAAACGAGTATGTTTATATTGAACACACTGAGGGTATGCCTTGGGGCAAGCTTGTCCCAACTCGAGGGAACTTCAACTACCTTCCTTGCCAAAGACACTTGCTTACGGGCACCTTTCCACCTTTTCATTACAATAACGTGGTCGCTACTTGGCAAATGCAAGACATAATTCAACCGTTCCTAAACGTGCTTACTCGAGCGCGCTCAACCGGATTTGGATCGCCCGGATTCAAATCCCACATTTTCCGCGACAAATGTGACATTCAATCCCACGCAGAACTCCTCAAAGTTTCAAGAACCTGGGCCGAAACGTATGCCACGTCAGTATCCACGCATGCAATTATGATGGAATATTTTGCATGAAGAGCATTTTCCGAACCAATGCTCACGCCGCGATTGGCATGACCTGGCACTTGAAATCAGGCAATCTGTCTTTAATTTGAAATTAAATTTATTACAATTATTGTTCCTGCAAATTCACAATATCATGAATTTTTATTTCTTTAAAACATACGAAGTCGGGTCGCGGAGTCAAGTCCGGGTCCACTCCGAATGCGTCCGCGTGACAATGAGCATCGCATATGCCGAACCGAGACTGTGGCGTATATTACAAAACATTGTCGTTCTGTACAGTTTATGTCGCTTTGTACAGTGCTTAACAGTGGTGGCCGATGTTTTTTTCCAGCCACGCACTCGAAAGGTTCTGAATTTCGGATAGAATAAATCGACGTATCAACAAATATGCCGAAAAGACAGTGCACCCACGATGAAAGTACATTTGACCGAGGTTTATGCACCGTGTGTCGCTCTGAGCAATCTCGGATGCGAGCGAAACAACGCGCTCGCATCCCAGATCGCAATACGTACATGAGGAGTGCAAGTAGCTTTCATTTGCGTATGCAAGAGACGTACTTGTCCGAAGTTTCCATCGAGACAAATTGGACAGAGTCTATTTTTAATGACGTTTTCGAAGACAGAGGGCGACAGAGCAGAGCAGTTGTGGAAGCGGAACACGTTCGCCAACTGCTCACCAAGTTCAATGTCACGAACTTCAAAGACTCGAAGAAGATTAAAAGTAGGGTGATAGTTGACTTATTTGCAGCGGGTTCTGGAATTATGGGACACGTGAAAAATATCCTACAGACAGATTTTCAAGAAAAGTGTACTCTTATGTCGGTGGACCACCAAGCTATGGCAAAGTCAATAAAGGGGTGGCAAGCCAAGGACATCTTCGACCCGAAAGACTGGGGGGGTCTTTTAAATGCGAACTACATCTGCGCACCACCCTCGAGTGGAATGAGCGACGCTGCATTCATTTTCTACGCAGCTGAGTGCAAGGACTTCTGCGCATTTCTTTTGCCAAAGCACTGGCTCGCTGACCGCAGCTATCCATTGCGGAGGCTTTGGTGGGGACAACAACAAAAGAAGAAAACAGTTTACATTATTCCGTCAGCGAAAGACCTAAGTTGGCATGTGTGCGTGAGGTACACGCGCAAAGGCCTAGACCTATTCGCTGGGAATGGCATGAAACCTCACTGGTCCGTCTTAGTAGAGTCACTCTACGAAGATAGAAAAGCGAAGAAGACAGCAGAGGGGAATGCAACGAGCGAGAGCGACCCCCTAGAGCTCGCGTTGCAAGATGCTGTAAGCCAAGATGGGCTTTAGATCGCTGTATGCTCGGCATGCACAACCGCTGGATGGCACATGCCGAGATAGACATATGATATAAAGTAAATTTGAATACAAAATATGATATGTCTTGAATGCTTGAAAATGCTTGTGCGTGCTGTGCGTGTGATATGCGTGATAATGAACTTTGGGTTTCTTGCTTGACTTGTGTAGACATGGGGCCACCACTGTTAAGCACTGTACAAAACGACATAAACTGCACAGAACGACATTATTCTGTATTAAAAACCACTGGCGCAGCACTGGCGCACGAGCGGACTGCCCGCGCCGCCAAAAATGGTCACCATCCCGCATTCGGTTTGTCGCGGGCACTTCGTCATCGTCATAGATTATGGGGTGGGGATGGGGTCTGATTATGTGTGGCGATTTTATTGAAAGGAATTTTCGCGAATTAATTCCTCCGTTCAACACACCCTGAATGCAATTAAAATAATCGTTTGTCCATGAGAAACATACCGATCGGTCGGATTAAATATCTGAGCGACAATGTCGTTCGTGCGATGGTAAGTGAAGGCCTCGACGAAGACTTGCGCTACGCACCGTCCGAAAAGCGGCTATCTGACGGGCCAAACGAATTTGCAGCGTATCGTATGATGAACGATGTGGAGCAGACGTGGCGGAAGATTTTGTTCCTCTCTCCGAACTCTCCAAGACAGCTTTGGGTCACGTTACAAGGGCCGTGTGGCGCCTATACGGCACTATTCTTTAGACGTGGAAATTAAGTGCCCAATTAAACAAGTCATGGTGGCATGCACGTGGAAAGTAGTCAAATCAATACTGGTTCAATTTCCTTTTGAAAGTGGTAGCATGTGGGATTTAATACCTCGAAAACATCCTTCAAATGTGAATAAACAAACGCAGCGCTACAAGCGAGAAATTGTTAGCTACATCATCTATTAGGGCTTGGAAAGGCCTTTCCAACGATACCCCGTAACATTTCTCGGAGCGCGCGCTTGCTTTTATAATCCTGATAGTGTCGGATTTATATTGGGATTTAATCCCATTAAGTGCGTAATGTCGAAAAGGAAATCCGGATTTTTACGATGAAAATGTGACATTCGAATCCGGGCGATCCAAATCCGGTTGAGCGCGCCCGAGTATGTCTAAATGTGCTTTCAACGCCAAGTCCCTATCCAGGGCCTTGTACTGGTTTTGCTTGCTTGCATGCCGTGAGCATCGTAGTGCGCACTATTGTTGGGCGGGCTCGGAAATTGCTATCGGGCAAAAAGGTAATACACTATGCAAGATTTGCAACTCTTGCGCAACTATGATCTTGGCGCATGACAAGTTTGCCGCTCTACGGTGTGAATGGTGTTGTATTAATAAGGACACAGGCGAAAGTTCTACTAAGTTTTGTCGGGTTGACTCCCGGGGCTTGAGTCCGGAATTCTTCCCGGACAACTTCTCCCCACGGATACAAGTTCCTTATATATATATATATATATGTTGGTGGCCAACATATAGGATCTTCCTTCTTCTGTGTTCGATCGTACATTTTGTAAAACGTTACACAATATCGCACTCCAGTAAAACCAGTGGAATTGATCATATGCTTGCACCTAGTTGCGTCCGATTTGAACACTTTATGCGTTTCAGAAAAGCACTTCACTTCGTCGCTGTACGGCGACTCAAACTCGTAGACGGCATTTTCAAACCTACCTAGGAATATGTCGTATTGGTGCGATACGCCGTGCTTGTCTGTGTGCCTACCTACCTCGCACATGTCGCTCATCATGCACGAAACGTAAAGGCACCAATCCCCGTGGACGCCGTGGTAACGCGCATCTATACACTTCAATAGTTCCCCGGCTAGCATAAAGATTTCCTTCTTCCAATATGGGTTGCTCTTCGAAACTAGAGGGTCGTCTAGATATACGCCTCTGTTGTTGAAAAAATGATGCTTCAAGCTGAAAGCAGACGTCCCGTCCTTCTTCTTGGAGAATCCCCACTGCTGCGCCGTTCTCCCCATGTTGAACCACCAACCAAGATTCCAACCCACCTTCGGAGCCACGCCTTCTCGTTCATCGCGGTCGTCCTTTTTGTCGCGTCTCTCGATGCGCTTGCACGTTTCAGCATGCAACATGGATTCTAGCTCTCCGCACAACGCTTTGAACCTAGGCGAATCGCTAATTGGAAGTCGCTTGCGCCTGTTTCCGCGAATCCCACAATATTATCCCTCTACTCAAGAAAGAGGCCACGGTAAAGGCTTCACCATCATAAATAAAAGGTGCGTTGCCCTTGGTTTCCATTCCCTTGTAAAGTTGTGTGTGGAACTCTTGGGGGTTTTTGCTATCAATTCTTTCGCTTCTTCTGAGTTGAAAAAAACGTACCACGCTTCCACGTCTCCTAAACTGCGGTCATAACCGGGGTATTTCGCAGGGGGTAACAAGATTGTCAGGGTTATGACCGATGACATATGTGTCATACATGTCATACGTGTCATACCTGTCATACCATGTCATGTCATGTCATATATTATTATGACAGTCGACAGTATGGTCGATCATGACTGTACAGGTCGAGTCGCGTCATACATTTATGACAGTCGTCAGTACGGTCGACTATGACATGTACAGTCATACCATTTGTCATTCACTCACCTTGAGTGACACCTGTCATCGAGAGGCCAGGTTGTGGCATCGAGATGACAAAGCAAGATGAAGTCTTGAAGAACCGAAAGTGTTCGGAGAAAACTCATCTTCGCTTCTAGCATGTTCTGAACAAGCATGCGAGTATCATATGGCTTATTCGTTCAGCCGATACTGATTGTTCAACCAATGCCTTGGGTTCACAACCCAATTGTGGTGGCATCTATGAGATGCGGGGCATTGCGTAAAATGAGGTAGCGTTGGGCTACAGCAGTCACTTCTGAAGAAGCACTGCACTCATATCCACACAGACGCTGCGTGAGCTATTAACGTTCCATAATAGCCTCGCTATATATCATATATCATATCGCTTCCAAGCGAACCCTTAAGAGTGGTATTCTAATCGTCCACGCGACGAACGAGGACCTAAGTGTGCAGTGCAGCAAATAGAGATATATTGTATTTTTGTGTGTGCAACAGGTTCGCGGATCGCGTATACATACAGGCGCCCGCAGTCGCACATATAAGACATATATCGCATAACTACACTCGCTGCGGAATAAACAGCGGACGAAGTGCGCGGGAGATACCGTCGCTAACGCTTACGCTCGCATAATCACCGTCAGAGTATAACAGCGCGAAGAGGTGTGCATACAGCATACAAATCGCATACATACGCTGCTATCATTCGCAAAATTGCACGATATGCGACATACTGACGCGCAGATGAACAAATCGTCATCAGTGTATGTTCCGTACGCGAAATGGCATTCATATCATATGCCATACAAACCTGCGACAGAGATATGTTCACTATTTGCAGCGCGCACATCAGCGACTTTGATAAATCGCTACTCGCACTAATTTTCAGTGCAGTGTACCATCAAAATCTCGTCATTTTAAATGGTTGCAAAAATCACTCGTCTACGCGCGCATGATGATTTTGCTTGACAGGATATATACACACCTGCTAGATTTATCATGATCGGATGACGCGCGATGATGGTATACATATATGCAGCATGCTACTTAAAATCTGTGATGCTTGCACATAAGAGATGATGTTTATCCATTCACTGGCAGATTTACATACAAGTTTGCAATCATATGGGTGTGCATCATATGCTGTGTGTGTAGCCACACACACATGCACACTTGCAGCATATACTATCCAACGCATGCAGCGAGATGTACCATGCATTATTATACCATGCAACTATACCATGCAGCAGATTCCAATGTTCTGATGACCACACAAATACTTTTGATCATCAGCATTATACTTATCAGCAGCACAGTGATCTGTGCACAACATGTGTGTGCAGATCAGCACACACACACATACACTCATTTCACTTACAGCAATCATTAATACACAGTGCATATACTTCTATATCATGCACACATCTTATGCTGAATGATTGCAATGTTGTAAATGTTACATACTTTATTATATTGTACAGCTTGAACACGATAACAGCTGTAGTAAATAGAGCATAAGCATATTGCAGTGAATGCTTCCTATATTAGAATCCATGTTGCAAAGGGTGCCTGACAGTAATCACAACACCATAATTAGTTTGTCGTGCCCTGGTGGAGCCGAGATGCTCTCCAGGTAACATGTACATTCTATGGTGGATTACTTGAAGGAATGCTCACCTGAGCCTCATGTAAAATCAATCATTAACTCATTTCGTAATGAGATTATCATGGAATTACAACAATCCCTAAACTATATATATCATGTTAGATGTAATCAGTACGTGGTATGCTGACAATCTGCATGATAGGTTGTTAGGATATTGTGATATCCATAAAGATCTTGCAAAGTGTGTGTAAGTAAACACACACACACACACAATAGTACTAATCAGCAGTACTATACACTGCACAAACACTAGCATTCATTATACATGTTGACAATACACTGACTCCAAGTGTAATGATTAAGTATTGTATCAATACATAATACATAGATCCCACTTCCAAACACATGTGCGTGGAAGTGTCAGTGATGGCGATACATAAGGGAACAGGATAAGACACCATGCTGAAGGGCTGGATGGAGTTATCTCCAGACCCGAAGGCTAAATACTGCACCCAAAAACAGCTGGTAACTGTTGGGTGCAGTCCACTCGTCATTCCACACACTATCGCTGGAGCAACATCAATATCTACATTGCATTCTGACAGTTGATACAGATGATCACTTCACATGCATGTACCAACTCAGATCAGTAACCATACATGAATTGACAAAAGGTGGTTGTGGACGTACACACACACAAACATTGTGTTGTGTAAAAACTGCTCAGATTATATCTAGCAGTGTCCAGATGTATTTGAACATAGAGATATCACTTGATATACTCGTTGTATACATCCAAATATATCTTAGGATCTGACACAACTGTGAATTCATTTACAGTTGATATATCTTAAATATCACCAGAGAGTGTATTTGCCTCCATGGGTTTAAATCAGTAAAACCCAGAAATGTGATCAACCACAGATGTTGATATACAGCATAATTCACTTTTATGCCATGAAATTTGTCATGTGCAAAGGAAAAGTGATTTGTAGTGCTTCTGTACTTTGCAGTCCACACACACACAGAGATATGTATATATATATATATATAGCCAAAAACGGCCAAAATGGGTAAAATCCGTTTGCGATAGATTTGAAAATTGAAAATCGGACCCTATTTTATTTGATAATATGATTTTATACCTATTGAGGTATGAGAAAATCATAATGACACATGTCATATCTCGTGTAACACCCTAGATATTAGGTGTGTAATATATAGGGGTGAACATATTGGCTGTAACAAAAAATCGGTCAAAATACAACACATGTAATATTTTGCAAATTCGGGATTGATTTTTTTTGCTATAATGGATATTTATCTATCAAATAACAATCCCTGAAAGACATAACACGTGTAACACCCTGTAACACCCTAATATTTGAATGTGTGTGTCAGGGGTGTAACGTACCCTCTGAAAATCACTTAACATTCACTTAGGTATTGAATGCAGTTTTGCTTAAAAATCTTTGCAAAAACGTTATACTGCTTATTTTTTACCTGTATTAGGGTTACAGATGTCATGTAACACCCTAATCACTGTATTGGGTAATAGGGCCACTGTAACCACACATGCCCTAAAATGCCGCCATTATTTGGAAAAACTTCGTTTTTTTGGCATTATTATATCATGCTAAATCATCATAGACATGATAATACAATGGGCAACAACCCTAAAACTGTAGGGCAACAACCCAAAAACTGCAGGGCTACAACCCAAGGACTGTAGGGCTGCAACCCTAAAACTGTAACAGCTGATTCCTATAAGGAATGCATGCTGAATGAGGTATTGGCAATTGACAACTGCCACCGTATCACACACTTCCTTGAGGGGGGAAGAAGGTGGATATATGTACATGCATAACCTCATCATAATATACAGATATACCATATATAACATATAAATCACACACACTCAGTTAGACAATTAGCTGAAGGTATTTTTGTGCTGTGTTTTGTTTTAGATGGTTACTATCGAAGAGGAAGAGCATGAGATTCCTGATATCAACCCAGATCATTCGACTTGGTTTTTCGACATACTTGGTTCATACGATGCATACAGTCGGTTTAAGGTTCCAAAGTGGATTGCTGGTTATGCCGATACACTAACCAAATATGACCACATAGGCTATTATGACAATGTCAGTCGCATGAAACCAGATATGAGCCGGTACAAGGATCCTGCCAATGAGCCTCAGGCACCAGAAGCAGAGTATACAGCATACAGTCCTCCGATGGTCTTTGTAGATCCAGATGCAGATACAGTACCAGCACCAGCTCCACCAGCTCCACCCAGTTTGGTTCCCAAGGTGAAAATGATGCCACCTAGGGAATTCAAATCAGGACAGGACGCAGAGGTCTGGTTGGAAACAGTGGACAGATATTTCCAATTCACTTATCCAGGTGTCAATGATAAGGATTTGATCACAGTGTTTCTTACTCTCATACAGAATAACGACAGACACTATTTCCAGGTCGTGGCAAATCAACCAGATGCCACATTTGCAGGAATCAGAGGGATTTTCCTCAGACAGTTTGGTAACCCCCATAAAAGGTCAGTGGCTAAAAAACACCTAATGTCACTGAAACAGGAAAACCAGACTTTTTCAGATTATCTACGCACATTCACTTCACTGGCTGCACTGGCAGCAGTTGAACTGGAAGATGTGTTGATAAAGGACAGATTCGTCAACAGTGTAGATCCGGAACTTCGCAGACAGTTTCATTTACGATTCCTGACAGAAACAGAAAGGAATAATATGTCGTGGTCACTAACCACACAGATATTGCTTGATTTGAACTACGTCATTCACTCAAAGCAATCAGAAACCCTTCACTATCGGGGTCAGAAGGAGCAGTCATCTGGAGGTCCAACCAAGAAGGATAAGGACAGAGGACGTGGCCAGAAGCCATATGACAGATCCAACAGAAATCGGAATTGGAATCAGAGTGGCAGCCAGAACTCCAATCAGAATCGGAACAAAGGAAAAAGTGGCAAAGGCAAGGGAAAAGGAAAAGGAAAAGGACAATCACAGAAACAGAATCAGAATAAAACTTGCCATCGTTGTGATCGACCAGGTCACATCGAGAAGGATTGTTGGGCCACCACTACCAATGATGGAAAGCAGATCAAAGGCAAGCCACCAGCTCAGAATCCTTTTCAGAATCAGAGACAGCCACAGAAAAATCAGGGTGCTAAGGATGGGTCTGGCAAACTCATCAATACGATCAACACCTTGGTCAAGGAACTGAAGAGTCAGCACAGCATCAATGCAGCAGTTGCAACTCCAGATCCAGTTCCATTAGCTCCAGCTCCTCAGGGAAACTCTCAGGGTACTGCGCAGGTACCGGTGTTGAGAGCACCCCGAGGGTAGATCAGCCAGAAGATGCCACTGAAGCAAGTGGCCGGATTGAGAGTATCTCAGAAGAAGTCCTTTCCAGTCTGACATTGCAGTTTCAGCAGATGGACAATCCCACAGAACACATCGCACAGATGCAGTCTCAAACAGCACAGCTGAAATCACAGAAGAAGCTGTTGTTGTATAAAGGGAAAGTTTATGGACAGAGTACTCACATTTTGGTAGATCCAGGAGCCACATCGTCTTTCATCGACAGACAGTTCGCTGCTCAGCTTGGTATACCTCCCACAGATTCTTCATCATTTTCAGTGGGATTGGCTGGAGGAAGCCAATTACCCTGTACATCCTATCTTTCCAATGCTACATTCACGCTGGGCAAGTATAAGGATTCAGTAGATCTCTACATCATTGACATGAAACCATTCACTGTCATTCTGGGTCAAGATTGGTTGGAGAGGATGAATCCACATATTGACTTTCAGACCAAAAATCTGACGATCACTAGGAAGCATTCATCAGGCTCCAGTATTCGCACAGTATTGTCCAGAGTTGAGCAGACTCCAGACTCAGATGGCCTTCCTGAAATGGAATTGGTCAATGCCACCACTATGAGGAAACATCTCCGTCGCATTCGATCCAGTGGTTCGGCTGAAGAAGCCGTAGCATATCTCTTTTTCCTCTCCGAGGTCGATGGTGAATTGGTCTTTGCAGCATCAGACTCAGACACCACAATGGAAGACCCCGAGGTCACAACAGCACGTGATCAAGTGAGAGAAGACTTTTCAGACGTTTTCCAAGAGGATCTTCCGGCTGGTCATAGGCCAGAGCGGTTTGAAGGTGGATATCATAGAATCGACATCAAACCTGGACATAAGCCTCCTTCACAGCCAGTACGCACCATTCCAGCACCCATGATGGAGGAACTCAAACGGCAAATCATCAAATATGTCGAGTTGGGTATCCTTCGTCCATCATCATCGCCATATGGATGCCCAATCATTTTCGCTCCTAAGCCAGGGGGAAAGTGGAGGATGTGTTGTGATTATCGTGCCCTGAATAACATCACCGTCAAGGACACGTATCCACTACCACCACATGACACCCTACTAGAGCAGCTGAAGGGATCAAGATGGTTCAGTAGATTTGATTTCAACCAGTTCTTTCACCAAATCCCCATTCATCCGGATGATATACATAAAACTGCTATTCGCACCAGATACATACGGTTCTTATGAATGGACAGTTATGCCTTTCGGATTGACCAATGCTCCTGCAACAGCACTTCGTGTAGGAAATCGGGCATTTTTCGACTTCATCGCCCAGTTCCTTGTCATATTCATGGACGACACTATCGTATACAGTCCAGATTTTGACAGTCATGTGAAGCATGTTCGACAGTTCCTCCAGCGTTGCAGAGATCACCAGTTTTTCATCAGGCCTTCCAAGGTGGAGTTGTTCGTTAAATCTATAGATTGTATCGGACATCACATATCTGAAGCAGGCCTATCCATCATCGAAGACAGGATCAGGGCAGTCATGGCAATTCAGCCTCCAGTGTCTTATGGTCCTACCGTTGGAAAGCAGCCTCTACGCCGTATGGCTAAAGATGGCAAGTCATCCCTTCGGTCATTCTTGGGCATGGTTGGTCAATTTAGGAGATTCATACCAAAGTTCTCCAAAGTTGCTGAACCTCTCAATCGTCTCCTTAAAGATAATGCAGAATTTGTCTGGGATTCTGAGCAGCAGCAGGCATTTGATAACCTCAAAAGTGCCATCTGTAACGCTCCAGTATTGCAGCTCCCAGATCAGAAACTGCCATCTATTTTGGAGGGCGATGGATCAGGCACACACGTTGGCCAAGTATTACTCCAGGATCAAGGAAAAGGTATGAAGCCATGTGGCTATCACAGCGTCACTCTATCTGATACACAGAGACGTTGGCCTATTCCTGAGATCGAGCTATTTGCCATTGTGGAAGGCTTCCGATTCTTTCGCCACATCTTGTTGGGAGCTCCTGAGACTATTGTACGCTCAGATCATCAGCCACCGGTTTATTTCCAGACCAAATCCACACTGAGCCCCAAACAGGCACGGTGGTTGGATGAGCTCTCTGAATACAACTTCCGTATAGAGCACATTGCTGGCGAGAAGAATAAGGTCGCAGACGCACTCACGCGTATCTCTGCACTTTTTGAACTTACTGATTGTCTTCATCATATGGACATCAGCGAGGTCATTCCATCTGCAGATCCTACATTCATTGCTCTTATATCTTCTTCATCAGCTCATCAGCTGCACGACATCATTATATCCGAATATGATCGTGACACATTTGCACAGACTATTTTGGCTAAGCTGACATCATCGACTTCATCACAGTCAGTCAGCAGCTACAGCTTCGAGCTCATTCAAGGGTTGATCTATCGTAAGACCATATATGGCAGACAGCTGTACATTCCACCAACAGCTAAAGTCCCCACAGATGACGGTGAGATCACACAACTTCGCCACATTCTTCTTCATGAGTGCCACTCAGCCACTATTTCTGGTCATGTAGGCAAAAATCGCATGCTTCATCTTCTGCGTAGCCGGTATTATTGGCCAGGAATGACAACGGCAGCTATCAAGTACATTCGGGAGTGCCCCGTTTGTCAGCGCCAGATAACGAGGCGACACAAGCCTTATGGTCAGGCACACATACGATATTCTGTGCCTAAGACAAAATGGCTTGATGTATCTCTTGATTGGATCACTGATCTGCCTATCACCACTAATGGGCACGACAGTATATTTGTGGTAATGTGCCAATTCTCTCATCGTTGTCATCTCATTCCCTTCAGCATGACCTGGACAGCTCAGCATACTGCTTCCATATATATGCAGCATATCTTCAAGCTCCATGGTCATGGTCTTCCGAGGAACATCATCTCAGATCGAGACCCCAGATTCACCTCTACATTCTGGCAGACACTGTGGAAATCTACTGGTACGAGATTGTCTATGACATCGTCACACCATCCACAGTCGAATGCTGCCAATGAGAGAAGCCATGCCTTCATTGAGGACATCCTCAGGTATTTTTCAAATTGTTGATTCATGATATGATTTCACCATCCTCTGGTTTACAAACTGATTAGTAGCATTTTCATTTTCAGGTGTTGTTGCAATGATACTTCAGCCAATTCGTGGGAGGACAAGTTGCCTCTGGTGGAGTTTGCAATTAACAATACCGTTTCTGCATCAACTGGTTATTCACCATTTTATCTCGACTCGATGGCGCAACCACTCTCGCCTCATGACCTGGTTATCACTATTCCGCCAGAAGCTCCTGTTCCAATACAAAGAGCTATTCGAGATCATTTTGACCAGTACTCGGCTGTTCATGCCAACGCGGTAGACAACATTTCCTGAGCAGCAGAAATTAGCCAAGCCAGATTCAATAAGACTCACATGCCTAAGCAGTTTGCAGTCGGGCAGAAAGTTCTTTTACGGACCGAGTTTATTCAATGGACTGGTTTGACAGAGGCAGGCAGACACTTTAAGCAGCCATATATTGGACCGTTCACTATTTCCAAAGTGCTTAGCCATGGACGTGCATACGAGTTAGATTTCGGAAATCTTGATATCCGTATTCATCCGGTACAGCCTGTATCCAGATTAGAGCTGTACAATGACTCGATCCAAGCACCTTTGCCTCAGCCACAGATGATCACCGAAGAAGGGCAACCACTGTTTGAGATATCACATATACTCTCGGATAAGTTCACTAG